>LTAE01000171.1:0-57696 GCA_001647135.1 Pontederia paniculata | reverse complement strand
CGGACGCACCGGTCGGGAGGGGGGGGACCACGAGGGCCGTTCCACTTCGCGTTGCGTTCCTTTCTTTCCTCGTCCACTCCCTTTGTTTTTTTAACCCGCGCCGCGCGACCCACCGCCGCGTGTCCAACCGGCCGCGCGGGCTCCACGCTGCGCCTCCCGCCACCTTCTCGTCCTTTTCTTCGCGCTTCTGGCGCTGCTGGTGGCTCCTTCCCCTCCTTCCCACACCCGTTTCAGAGGCCCTCCTCAGTTCTCAGCTGCCGGCGATGGACGCGTCCCAGGCGACGACACGCCGGCGAGGGAAGGGCAGGAGCTCGGGGAGCAAGCTGGCGGGGGTCGTCGGAGGCGGTCGGGAGGGAGGGAGCCTGACGGCGAAGGAGGCGCCGTCGACGGGCGCCGGATGCTGCCGGGGCCGCGGAAAGCTCCGGCTGGTGAGGTACGAGGAGCTGCCGGAGTTCCTGAAGGACAACGAGTTCATCCACGGCCACTACCGGTCGGAGTGGCCCATCCGCGACGCGATCCTCAGCGCCTTCTCCTGGCACAACGAGACGCTCAACGTCTGGACGTGAGTTCTTCTTCTTCTTGCTGCTGCTCTTTCTGCTGCTTCTTCTCCAATCCAATCGCCATTTGCGACCGGGAAGCTAAATGATTAAATTTTTGCTACCAGAATCCCAAACTTTCTCTATTTTTGGGGCTGTCGACTGAGCCAACTCTTTAAATTTCTCTTTTTGTGCAGGCATTTCGGGGGGTTCCTTCTGTTCTTGGCGCTGACGATGGGGCTGTCGACGGACTCGATCGAGGAAGTGGTTCCGGCGTTCTCCGGGTGGGTATTTAGTCATTTCTTGTATCAATTTTATTTTCTTCCTCGATATGCAATGAAAGAATTAACACAAAAATGTGTTCTTGGAGAAGAATTATATGTTTAGTTTGTTTGCATTGTAATTCTTGTTCATTTTTTGTGTTATTTGAATGCAGTTTTATGGTTAGAGCATTGAACACCACTACTGGGAGGAATGCAACAGCAGAAGTTTTCTCTGTAAGTAGCTGAACAGCTTAGAAAAAAATGCACTTTTATTCTCTGAAAAATTCACTTTTTTGTTACAATGGCCTGTTTCTTTTTGTTCTTGCTATTTCATTTTGTTTGATTTATCATTTAGTTGGTTTTAGTATGTTTGATCATTAATGTGGTCTGTGGAAAAAACATATTGTTTTTTGGGTGGATGAACTGAATTAAATTGTTGATAATATAAAAAAAGGAAGTTTCTGTGTTGGCATTTATATTGGATTTATGATGTTGGAAAAAGAAGTTGGGTGGTTATGCCAGGTATCCATTTAGTAGAGGTGATTTATTATGTTGGTCATAAGTTTGCTGTATTGATGTCTTGATAAATAAAAAATTAGTAGAGAGAACATGGCATGGGTGTAGGTTCTTTCTTTTCTTTTTCTGGTCAGGAGACCGAGGAGAGAACATGGGTTTAGTTATTAGGTCGAATACTTGTTCTTCCATGATTTGTGTGTTTGATCGGCAATCCTATATAATAAATAAGTACCGAAAAAGAAATGTCACACGATCAAGTTTTGGAGTATGGCGAAAGATTTATTTTTGATGTTCCTGTCCGAAGCTGAATAAGTTAGTGCTTAAACTTTTGGATACCAAGTTTAGGCGAAAAAAATGTAAAAGGGGATTGTGTATTTGTTGGATGTTGGTCTATTAAATGAGAGTCAGTTCATTTTGAGCTGTTTCCCTGTGTAGTTGGTTACTTGTTCTATTAAATGAATACATTTTTTTAGCAGTTTCCCTTTATAGTAGTTATTCGGACGCGTTGATTTCGGTTCCAATGGAACGATCCACTTTCAATTCATGAATGTCTTCTTCTCTTGTGTGCATAACCAAAAAATTAAGGAAAATCATACATGAGTCGAGAAAAAAATGTTGTTTTGGTGTAACTAGCATACCTCCAAAATTGAATTCAATTTTGTTAAATGGGGAACGAGTATTTGTTCTCTGAAAGGATTATCGTTGCGACAAGGATTAACCTTTAAATTTCTGTGCTATCACGATTGTATAAATAATCAGTTCTGAATAGTATATCACTATTTTCATTTATCAATGTGCCCTGAAAAAGAGAAAATATAAATGCACATTAATTTGTTAATATGGTAGAGGCCACTTGTTGCTTCAGCACATGCAAATTGCAAAGCAATGCATCATGGAGCAGTTCTGTAAGTTAGTTATAATATTAATAACTCATCATTTATTGATAAACCATTAATATGGACTGACAGTTCGCATTAATTTCTTCCTTTACTACACATCTGCCTTTTATGTTCATATTTTCATGTGCAAATGTGTATGTGTTTACACATCCAAAATATTTGAAAGTTTTATGGTTAAAAGCTAATCTGCACGTTTCCTGGCCGTATCTGCCTCTTTTCCTCTTGTAACTAGTGTTCATGAGTCTGATCTTTCCTCGAATGCAAATGTAGGCTATAGACACCAAAGACAACACTTTGCAGAAATTTCAAACAAATAAAAATCATCCTGTGATCTTTAATTAGCTCAAATCTTCCACACTGCATTTAGTATTGTGTTTTCATTCTTCATTTTCTTTAGGATCACATATTTCAATTACTATGAACAAGGTCAAACTCAATTCAGCTGCACATTGAAGGAACTGTAATCTAAGATCACTAGAAGGTCAAGCAGTTGTTACATTTGGAATATTAGAATCATTGGAAGGATGTTCCAATTGTATTCACTATCCAGTTCTCTATACAGAAAGTGCTCAAAAACAGGAATTGTTAATCATGATCTTTTACTGAATTCTAATCCTAAATGGTGGTCAGTCTCTGCACTCAAAAGGCCAAAGCACAAAAAAATGAAAGATACAAATTAAGTTAATTTCAAATCTTTATTGGATTTTACTATAAAGGATATCAGGAAATAGTGAATGATCTTGATGAACTTATGCATCTCTCTTCTGTCAGGACTATTCAGCAGTGCAATCATCATGGTTTAAGGCAGCCTTCTCTGATGATCAAACTGTGCCGAGGTGGCCAATGCTTGTTTTCTTACTAGGCTCCATGGGTTGCCTCTCCATCAGTGCTATCTCCCATCTCCTGGCATGCCATTCAAAGCAACTTAACTTGCTCTTCTGGAGGCTCGATTACGCCGGCATTTCTCTGATGATTGTCTCCTCATTTGTCCCGCCCGTCTACTATGTATTCCTATGCCAACCAGTCCTCCGGCTTATCTATCTGTCCACCATATCAGTTCTTGGTCTCCTAGCAATCGTGACACTTCTTGCTCCTGCACTGTCCGCACCGCGCTTCCGCCCCTTACGCGCATGCCTCTTCTTGGTCATGGGTCTGTCTGGAGTCGTGCCTGCCGTTCATGCTATGTTTGTGAACTGGGACCATCCTGAAGCCCATATGGCATTGGCAATGGAGTTCGCAATGGGAGCGGCTTATGCTTCGGGGGCAGGTGTGTATGTGAGCAGGGTTCCGGAGAGGTGGCGACCAGGAGAATTCGATCTTGTTGGACATAGCCACCAGATATTCCATGTGTTTGTACTCATTGGGGCACTCATTCACTATAAGGCCACAAACGTGCTTTTGGACTGGCGAGATCGATTGGAGACTCCCTGCATGATTTCTTCTTATGGTGCCAGTCTTGCATCATGAAACTGTGATGCATTACTTTGGAAATAAAGTTTACTTGGTCAGATCCATGTCCCAAACTTTTGATTCCAGCTGGGTGGTACAAGAGCAGAAATTAGGACTTGGGAGCTAAAGAAACCCAGAATGAGCTACAAACATGAAGCTGTGCAGTGTGTGTGCTCCTCTACCCTTCAGCTGCAGTTCTATCACTAAGTTGAACATGGTTGATGGCACAAATGGAATTGATGTTTCAATTTCAAGTTAACAACCTGGGGATCAATACTTCAAGTAGAGTTGCAGACAGCTTCTGAAGATTTTGCAGAGGTTACACTTGCTATTCTGTTATGGTTAATACTGGTGGATGCCAAGGTGATGCAGCAAAGCATAGAGTTGGTTTTAGAGTTCTTTTGGCTACAATTCTAAATTTATTGAAATGTTTAAAATTTGCTCCATAAACCTCCTGTTCATTTGCAAACAGAACCTGTTTAACTTATTTTTCAACCACATGATTTCCTTTTATTTGTTGTTTTACTTTGGAGCCTAGTGAAGAGGCACACAAGTAGTGTTTGATTGTGGAATGTTGATTACAGAAATAAATGGAGATTTTTGAGATATATTTATGTGGTTCACCGTTCACGTTTTAAGTTTGATTGAAAAAGGTTATATAGTATTTGAGGAATAACAGGAGATGAAAGAAAATGAGGTAAAAACATCCGAATTCCAACATCAAGAACATGAATGTGGAACTAGCTGGAATTGCCTTAGTTCCACTGTAGTTCCAACAACCTTTACCTCTTTGAAAAAAAAGTTCCAATAATTGAACAATGCCAATGAGTTAGAATTGGATTTTGGAAGCAAGATTATTAAGATCGAGATCTTATTTAAGATCGGAGAAAGGTTGCAAGATCGATGATCGGACAAAGATCGTAAAGATCTTATAGATTAGATCGTAGGATCAGTAGGAGGCTAAATATAGGAAGATTGTAAGATAAATCGTAAATGATCGAGATCTTGTTTGGAAGCAATTTCACTCTGACTCTTCTCCCATATTTCATTGTAATTTTATTTGCAAGTGATGGGTTAGCTTATAATATTTTCATTCTGAGTAATACATCAATTGTAAAATCAAATAATTTATTGCATTTACATGTTAAATGTTCTAATCTTTATTCTCGATTTTTTTTGCATGCACTGATTCATATCCTTACTCTTTCTTTCATTTCTTTCAAATTATGCTTTGAGTAATCATATTTAATATTTTCAATGGTATGCACATTTTTTTAATTTTCCCAAATAGCATATGCAAGTTTCGCACTTTCATAACTTGTGTATACTCTTCAAGTGATTGGTTATTTTCGCCGATATTTTTTAAAAACTTTTTAAGGAGTAATCCATGAAAAAACAGATCGTTAAAAAAAGTTCATCTCTAATATTCAATCAGGGTACATTTGATGGGAAATATATATAGAAAATATTAAATTTCTCCAGGTTAATTGTTCCATTTTCTTGATATATTATTATTATTATTATTATTATTATTATTATTATTATTATTATTATTATTATTATTATTATTATTATTATCAGCAGCAGCAGCAGCAGCAGCATATTTTTCAGTAAGATGTTTTCTTGTGATATTTGATCAAAATAAATTTATATTATGATTGAAAAAAATAAGTCTAAAAAAATCTAATGATTTTTTATTTGAGAAAGACTACCCAAGTAACCGATAAAATCCTAAGTAATTAAAATCATATATTGTATATGTATCATTTTTATATTTTGATTGCCTTCTAATATTTACAATAGATATTATCAAAAGTATATAAGCTATAAATGATATTAAAATATATAACATGTGATTGATTGCAACTTATAGAATAAAATACTATTTTACTATTACCATAAATATGAAATTAATACAAATATAGGGCTCCCAAAAAATTATTTTATATTTTTTTTTATCTTAAAACAACATCCAAAAGAATCGAATCATGTTTCATATTTAAAAAAGGTACTCTACCCCATATCACTTTCTAACTCTATATTAGGGTGAAAAATAATGGAAAATAAAATCTCATAAAACATTTTAGAATAAAATACTATTTTACTATTGCCATAAATATGAAATTCATACAAATATAGGGCTTCCAAAAAAAACAATTTTATATTTTTATCTTAAAACAACATCCAAAATATCAATCATTTCCATATATTTTTTTTAAATAATCTACCCCATATCACTTTCTATCTCTATATTAGGGTGAAAAATAAATTATGGAAAACTAATGCAAAATAAAACCTCATAAACCACCCCCAAAATTTACAGCATCATATCCACAACTTTTGTAGCATGTCTTCTCCCTTCACTGCGTCTATCCACAAACATCACAAAACTCGCACCTTTGAAAGAAGCCACAACAAAGAGGGAGGAGGAGCACGACAACGCCAAAAGTAGAGCACCAAAATGGCCTCAGCTCTGTGCTTCGCAAGGCTCTCCCCCTTCTCCTCGCCACCGCTTCGCTGCTCCAATGGCCTCCACCTCTCATCCTCCTCTCCCATGGCGGTCTCCTTGAAGAAGAACAAGCTCAGCTCGTGCTCGTCCATCAATGCGTCTCCCCTTCTGCTCCGGAGATGCTTCTCCCCCGTGTCGACCCCCTCTTCCTCTTCCTCTCCTCAGCGGTCTTCAACTGTCACCGTCTACGCTGCCAAAGGTTACAAGATGAAGACCCACAAGGTGCCCTCTTTTGAGCTTTCTGACCTCTGCGGTCGAATTCTGGAAGCTACAGAAGTAAAGATCGTCTTTTTGTAACTTGTTTGGTAGGCTTCGGCGAAGAGGTTTCGGGTCACTGGCAGAGGTAAGATCGTGAGGCGGCGTGCCGGGAAGCAGCACTTGTTGGCGAAGAAGAACACCAAGAGAAAACTTCGCCTGTCCAAACTGGTAGGATTCCTTTTTTCTCGTCTCCAGTGCCTCTTTATAATCTAATGTTGGAAATTTAGAGCTGGAATTTTGTCAAACACCTTGTTTTCATGGGGAATAGTTAGCTTATTTAGACCATTGTCTGGAATTGAGGAATTGATCTAGGCACCCCATAGTAACTAGATGCTAAAAAATTGTATCTTGAAGATAAATGATGGAGTATTTATAGATAATGAGCTACAATTGTCTGTAAAGATGCAGTAGGTCTGTATTGGATAAGAGTTTATGTAGAGATAGGTGATATAATTAAGTAAAAGAAGTTCGTATGAACATTTAAGGGCACTTCATATGAATTACTCTATTTACTTTACGCCCTGTTGTCGGTAATTCTGTTTGGTAAGTGAAAAATCTGAACTAACTTCATGGGATGGTTCATTGAGCAGATATTGCAATAGTTATGTTTCCCTTATTCACTTTGATATGCAATATTTTGTAGGTAAAACATTTTTGCTTTCTTATTATGATGGCACTGAACATAAATACTTGCAACTCTTTATTGTAATTCATTGATCAACTTTGTTCAGAGGACATTTTTGAGAGGATATATATGTTAAGTCAGTTTACTATCTTAAGATTTATGTTTCTCGCTCTTGTAACCTACTATTCTATCTGTGCAAACCATGTTTTCTTCTATCTTATGTCAGGCCCTATTTTTTTCTATCAGTCACACATTTTCCTTTTGTGCTGATAATAATTATTTGCACCTTAATTTAAAGTGTGTTAGGATATTTTTTTTAGGGGGTATGTGCTGGATTGTGTTGTAAAAATCCTTAAGCTCGATCTTTTCTTCTTTATTTGAAGAATATAACTTGTATTAGGAATATATGAAGATAAGAGTAGTTTGTGAGTTGAAATCTGCATTAGTGGTCAAATACAATTTTTTTGCGGATACCCTGAAATGTGCATAAATTTTGTTTACAGCACCCAGTTAACAAGAGTGACTACGACAATGTCATTGGTGCGCTACCTTACCTCAAAGTGAATCGTAAAGCAACCTGAGGTTTCATCTATGATGAAGGATCCCTGATCGATGCTCACTTTTCAGTTTCTTTTGGTAGCACTTCCAATTTCCTGAATATAACGGTAAACGTGCATGAAATGTTCTACAATGTACTCTATTTGGATTCAATCAAATTCTTCTCTTGTTGTTGAGTTGATTCTACTTTTTTTTGCTATTCTTCTCCATGCTTGAGTTTTGTGGCGTGGATGGTGCAGCGGCTGTAGCCTAGGACTTCCATTCATCATGACTATTTATAATGTTTTTTGCTCCAT
This sequence comes from Pontederia paniculata, assembly GCA_001647135.1. Lineage (NCBI taxonomy): Eukaryota > Viridiplantae > Streptophyta > Magnoliopsida > Commelinales > Pontederiaceae > Pontederia > Pontederia paniculata. Next base: position 49,787 of record LTAE01000171.1, on the reverse strand, counting down.
TTACCCAATAAAGTAGCAGAAGTCATTAGTATAACTTGCTGGTGTTAAAATTCTCAAATTTCACAGGATACTTGTTTACTAGAGATGAAAAAATAGACATTTGTTGCAGGGTTAACTCTCCCTTTTGTCATATTTTTTACTTCTTGCACTTGGATATACTTTTCAAGCCATTTGTTACCTCCATCCTTTCATACTCTTCCCAACTATTTTGGATTCAATTTTGTTGCTAGGCAGTGTGTGAAAGAGGATATGCTTTATTCAAGGATTGAACATGCACAGACTCTGTAACCTTGAAGATGTGTAACTGTGAGTGACCAACCTTATCTGAGAAAAGTATCTGGGAATTTTTTTGACAAAAAAATTATGTGGTTCAGCTTGTGCTACATGTAACAGCTGAAATTAGACCTTGTTTCCTACAGAATCTGCAGCATCCAGGAAAAAAAATTAAGATATGCATTCGATCTGTAGTTTATTTATTATTGATGCCTTTAAGGTGGATTAACTGATTGGTGGAGTTGAGAGGTGAACTTTATATCACTTTAGGTATGTTTAGATAAAGGAAGGGAAAGGAAGGGAGGAAGAATAAAGGTAATGAAGGATAATTTTTTTTTACCTTCATTCAATTTTTATGTAGTAAAAATGATTTTTGATTAGTTATGAGAAGGAAGAAGATTAATTTTTACTTTTCTCTCTAATAAATTTATTATTTAAACAAAAGTAATTTTTATCCTCTCATTCATTATCTCTTTTTTTTCCTTTCAATCCGAACACCTGTAGAGACTGTTTGACATTGGATTATGCTCGGATTAGCATTTTATTTCAAAAAGAACAAACGCCCTTCAAATTTATCACAAAATAAATAATTGAATTATTGATAGATGTTTTAATGTTGGAATAAAAATTAACTATTTTTATTCTTAAGATACGATGGATTAAGTTAATCTCTTTCTTTTGCTGGACACACTATTAATATTTTTTTCTTTAAAAGAAGATTTTTTAAATAATAATAATAAATATTTTTACTTCTATCGATCAGCATATTTAATCAATAAAATATTTATTACCAACCAAAGAAAATCGAAATAGAATACTATATTCTTGAGATTATTTATCTACGTTCCTCTAATTTATATTTCATACGCCTCCTTGAGACTTTTTTTATTTTATGATATTATGATAATTCTCTTTTGATGTAGAAATGTGTAATCTCAAGTGTTTATTGATATTTATATAGAGGAAGTTAGAGGAAAGAGAGATTATAGACAGGGATAAGTTCAAAAAGATGTATGAATGAAAAATATTTATTAGTGAAAGTATTTGTAGACAAGTATTTGTACACAAGTATTTTATCAAATTGATGAAAAGTAATTAATGCCAATAAAATTAATCGATAATTAGTAAAAGAGAATTGAGCAAACATTTAGGTAAATTAGCAAAATAAATATAATTATCATTGGCACTAGCCTTAAAATGTTGGATAAGAAGTCTAACCTCACTAAAATGCATGTTTCATGTAAGGATAATTTTATACATGTTTAAACTTGTGCATTTATTTCCTATATATATTTATTCTTAATTTGAATAAATAATAATTTTCATTTTAAATGCCCTTGTTTACTTAAGTTTCAACTTAATATAGAAGTGTAACATACATCACTTTAAATGCCCTTGTTTGATATGCTTAAATAGTAAAAAAGTATATTATAAAATAAATTAATTTAGTTTTAGAAAGATATTGTTAAACTCTTTTTATTATTAAATCGTTATATTTGGATCAAAATTTATAATTGAATATTTATGTTAATTGTCTCATAATTCGAATTTTTTTACTACTATAGTTATTGAAAAGAAAATAAAGATATAACTCTCTAAATTTCAATTGAAATGAGAGAATATAATCATTAGGGAAAATATGTTAAAAGTCAAGGAGTTAAAAATTCATTAATGAAAATTGCACTTAAAATTAAACATGCATGTCATGTACCATAACCACTACCTTATTCTCATATTATTACATTTAATGTTGCTGCATCGATGAAATAATTAATAAGAAACATAATAAAGAGATAAAAGATAGACGAACTTCATCATGTCTCATTTTTATATTTCATACGCCTCCTTGAGACTTTTTTTATTTTATGATATTATGACAATTCTCTTTTGATGTAGAAATGTGTAATCTCAAGTGTTTATTGATATTTATAGAGAGGAAGTTAGAGGAAAGAGAGATTATAGACAGGGATAAGTTCAAAAAGATGTATGAATGAAAAATATTTATTAGTGAAAGTTTTTGTAGACAAGTATTTATAGACAAGTATTTTATCAAATTGATGAAAAGTAATTAATGCCAATAAAATTAATCGATAATTAGTAAAAGAGAATTGAGCAAATATTTAGGTAAATTAGCAAAATAAATATAATTATCATTGGCACTAGCCTTAAAATGTTGGATAAGAAGTCTAACCTCACTAAAATGCATGTTTCATGTAAGGATAATTTTATACATGTTTAAACTTGTGCATTTATTTCCTATATATATTTATTCTTAATTTGAATAAATAATAATTTTCATTTTAAATGCCCTTGTTTACTTAAGTTTCAACTTAATATAGAAGTGTAACATACATCACTTTAAATGCCCTTGTTTGATATGCTTAAATAGTAAAAAAGTATATTATAAAATAAATTAATTTAGTTTTAGAAAGATGTTGTTAAACTCTTTTTATTATTAAATCGTTATATTTGGATCAAAATTTATAATTGAATATTTATGTTAATTGTCTCATAATTCAAATTTTTTTACTACTATAGTTATTGAAAAGAAAATAAAGATATAACTCTCTAAATTTCAATTGAAATGAGAGAATATAATCATTAGGGAAAATATGTTAAAAGTCAAGGAGTTAAAAATTCATTAATGAAAATTGCACTCAAAATTAAACATGCATGTCATGTACCATAACCACTACCTTATTCTCATATTATTACATTTAATGTTGCTGCATCGATGAAATAATTAATAAGAAACATAATAAATAGATAAAAGATAGATGAACTTCATCATGTCTCATTTTCATGTTTAAACTCGAAGTCAAGAAAAATTCAATTACCTAAGGGTATGTTTGGATAGAGGGAAAGTAAGGGAGGGGAATGTAATGAGAGGGAAGGGAATGGAGGGTAAAATTCTTTACCCTCCATTCAACCCTAATTTGGGGTAATACCTTTTAGTTAGTTAGGAGGAAAAATAAGCTTAACTTTTAATTTTTCCTTCAAAAAAAATTCTATCCAAACAAAGGTAATTTTTACCCTCCCCTCCATTACCCTCATTTTTCCCTCAATCCAAACACACCCTAAAGTATTAATTTTTTTTATATTATACATCAATTATTTATTATCTTTTAACTATTGTATATTTCTACAAGCATATTCTACCTCTATATTATGATATTATAAAAATAATAAATTATATAAAAGTATAGTGTAAAGAAATAAAATAAAACTAAAGAATATGTTACTACTTTTAATATAAACATATATTTGAATTCATTTTCATATTAGAATAAAAAAAAAGAGCAAAAATATAATTGGATAATAAATAAAAATGTGACGAGATAAAGAAATTATGGTCCAAAATGAGGCCCACAAGAAAAATCATGGCACATAGCTGCCGAAAGAAGAACAATATATTAACTACTTCAACACAAAAATATTTGCAGTAGTTTGATGAAACTTATTTTTATTAAAGAAGATGCTACTATTTAAAAGTGATTGAAGAAAATCTTGTGATAATTAAGCATATTTTTTTGTGTTGTTCCTCGAGTTATCAAGTACAGTAGCTTGGTAATACCCTCTTTTGTCGGTGTCATTGTGCTTTCTTGATTGCCAACTAGAAGATTTTATCGACCACCACCATGTGTTCCATCCCATTGACCACCTTGATGAGTATGTCTTTGTTCATGTGTTTGTAAATAGTGATAAAGAACTCGCGATGCTAAAGATTTGGGGGTCGCTCAAATCCTTTATGATCTTCCAGTGTGAGTGGCCACCAGCTACCTCTCGGCATAGGAGGATTGAAAGACAAGGATGGTGAAGAGAAGAGCAACAAAAATAAAAAAAGAGGAGGATCTCATGGTGACTGTCGTATTTTTATGATATGAAGTGATATTATGATTGATGCCCTTGTAAATGATAAACAAGTATTTATTGATTTTTATAGAGGAAAGAGAGGTGTATGGATGGAAAATATTTATTAGTCGTGATAAGTTCAAAAAGATGTATGGATGAAAAAAAATTATTAGTGAAACTATCTATAGATAATTATTTTATCAAATTGATGAAAAATAATTAATGCCAATAAAATTAAATTAAAATTAACCGAGGATATTTGAGCAAACATTTGGGTAAAGTGACAAGAAAATATAATTATCATTGGAACTAACCTTAAAAGGTCGGATAAGAAGTTAAACCTCACCAAAATGCTTTCATTTGTAAGGATAATTTTATACATGCCTAAACTTGTGCATTTATTGTCTATATAAACTAATTTTTTAATTAGAATAATTCATAATTTTCCTTTTAAAAAATTGCTTCATAATATTGCATAATGAGAAAATAATTCAATTTTACATAACAAATTCATGTGACTTGTAGATGACAAATAATTAAAAAAAATACGAGAAGATGGATTTAAGAGAAATAAAATTGTTTAGGTTTTCATATGAGTCAAAGAGTCTAAATACATGTAGAAATAAGGTTATTTTTTAAGTACGTTTGATACACCATTTGTGATGTACATGCAATCTTCAACGTGTCATACACTATAATAATCTCATGTCACAATATAAACATCACAAAATATATTTTTTCAAATATATTCACATAATTTTGATTGCGACAATAATTTTTTTTATTTGATTATGATAAATTAACTTTAAAAATATGCATTTAATCCATAAAGATAATGTCTTAGGAGAAGATGTTTCCTTGTGATTCTATAATTTTGTTGTGTCTATGAGATATTTTTCATTGATAATTTTTTCTTCGATGATCAACTATATATATATATGATAATACATACATTATTTTTTTTATTTTCCTTCATAAATATTAATTTTAATGTGCGCATTTTAGGCGTTCTCATATTCTATCAAATTGCACAATCTAAATATATGTTAGCACAATTTATCAAATATAAGCATGTTATTTTTTACCAATTCACTATCATTCATATTAAAAAGTTTTTTTGAGACATTTGATGCAGGGAACATTAACAAAAGATTTATGGGCATTAATTAATATAATATGCACAAAATAAAACGAGTGTCATGAAAAATAGTAATTCAAATACTTTCTTCAATCTTATAATTCTATGTACTTTTTGTGATTTTATGATCAATAATTTCATCCTCGAAAGAACTAATTTATAGTCAATTTTATGAGTAAATAAATATTGCCCGAAAGGGTGGAAAATTACAAAGCCTATAACCATAGACACATAATTCACTTAAGCAATTAGATTGGATAAAAAACGAGGTCACAAAGTAAAATTGTGTTGGTAGAAACTATCAAGAAGGTTTATTTTGTAAACATTGTTAATTTGTCGGACATTTAAAACATTTCTTGGCTTATTATTCTTTAAAACTACATTTCATAAGCTAATTATATATGCATGATAATTAGCTTAATCATTAATGAAAAAGATGTAAAATTATGTTGGTTCACATTAAAGTTTTTTCAGATATTTTAAGAGCATTACCTAATACACTAAACACAAAATAAGAAAATGTTAGTAAAAATTATCATCCAAATAATGTCTTCAATTTTATAGTCGTCTGACTTTGTTTTTTATTTTATGCGATGCCATCACAAGAACTTATTTGTCATTATATTTTATGATCAAATAAAAGTTATTCCAAAGAATGGGAAATTACAAACTTTATGACTATTATCATATAGTCCATTTACTATGGGCCATAATTTTGAACCAATATATAGGACATAATTATCGCATCGTCCTTTCTGGATGATTTAAGTCCCCACATCATGTTGTGTTCATCACTAGTTACTTTTTTTTACAATAAGAAACAATTGGACTAATAAATCATAATTAGTAATTTTAATATCATTTAAAGTGCAATGCAAAATTTATTATAAAATCATAGTTTTGGTTACCTAAGTTTCAATTTAATATGGAAGTGTAACACACTTTAAATTCCTTTGTTTGACATGCTTAAATAGTAAAAAGTTATAGTATAAAAATAAATAAATGTAGTTTTAAAAATATGTTGTTAAACTCACTTTATTATTTAATCGAGATTATATTTGGATCAAAATTTATAATTGAGTCTTTTATGTTAATCGTCACAGAATTAGAAAATTTTTACTACTATAGTTACTGAAAAAAAATAAAGATATAACTCTCTAAATTTCAACTAAAACGAGAGAACATAATCATTAAGGAAAATATATTAAAAGTCAAGGAGTTAAGGATTCATTAACTAAAACTTCACTCGGAATTAAACATATATGTCATGTACCACACCCATTACCTTATTCTCATATTATTACAATTAATATTGATGCATCAATTAAATAATTATTAAGAAATGTGAATAAAGAGATCAAAGAAGAGATAAAAGATAGATGAACTTCATCATGTCTCGTTTTCAAATTCGAAGTCAAGAAAATTCAATTACCTAAATCATTATTTTTTTTCATTTTATCCATCAATTATTTATTATATTTTAACTATTTTATATTTCTTCTATATTATGGTATTCTAAAAATAGTAAATTATATAAAAATATAGTGTCAAAAACTGAAATAGAACTATAGATTATGTTACCACTTTTAATATAAACATATATTTTAATTTCATTGTCATATTAGAATTAAAATAAAAGAGCAAAAATATAATTGAATAATAAATAAAAATGTGACGAGATAAAGAAATTATGGTCCAAAATGAGGCGCACAAGAAAATCATAGCACATAACTGCCGAAATAAGAACAATACATTAACTACTCCAACACTAAAATATTACAGTAGTTTGATGGAACTTTTTTTTATAAAAAAAGATGCTACTAATTAAACATTATTGAAGAAGATCTTGTGATAATTAAGTAGTTTTTTGGTGTGGCTCTTCAAGTTCTCAAGCACGGTAGCTTCATAGTACTCTCTTTTGCCGCTGACATTGTGCGCTGCCTCAATTGCCAACTGGTACGTTTTATCGACCGCCACCACTCGTTCTGTCCCATTGATCACCTTGATGACGAACAACTTATCCATGTCTTTGTTGAAGTGGTTGTAAATATTGATAAAGAAATTCGCGATGCTAAAGAGTTGGGGGTCGCTAAAATCTTTTACGATCTTCCCTTGCGATTGGCCACCTGCTACCTCTCGAGCATCGGATGATTGAAAGACAAGGATGGTGAAAAGAAGAGCAACAAAGATAAAAAAAATAGGAGGACCTCATGGTAACTGCCCTGTTGTTGTGGTGTGATATGATATTATGATTGATGTGCTTGTGAATGACAAACAAGTGTTTATTGATATTTATAAAGGGGAAGTGAGAGGAAAGAGAGATTGTACACCTTGATAAGTTCAAAAAGATGTATGAATGGAAAGCATTTATTAGTGAAAGTATTTAAAGACAATTATTATATCAAATTGATGAAAATAATTAATGACAATAAAATTAAATAAAAATTAATAAATGAGATTTGAGCAAACTAGCAAGAAAATATAATCATCATTGGAATTAGCCTTAAAAGGTTGGATAATTAAAATGTATTTTTCATTTGTAAGGATAATTTTATACAACATGTTTAAACTTGTGCATTTATTGCCTATATAAACTAATTTTTAATTAGAATAATTCATAATTTTCATTTTAAAGAATAGCTTCATCATATTGTGTATTTAGAAAATAATTAAGTTTTACATGACAAATAATTTAAAAAAAAACATAAGACAAATTTAACATAAATGAAATTGTTTAGTTTTTTATGTGAGTCAATGACTCTAAATGCATTGTTGCATTACCTAGAGACAAGATAAATTTTTAAGTACTTTCGATATACCATTTGTGATTTACATACAATGTGCAACATGACTAGAGACAAGCTAATTTTTTAAGTACTTTTAATACACCATTTGTGATATACATGCAATGTGCAACATGACATACAATATAATAATTTGATGCCACACTATAATCATCTCGAACATCTTTTTCAAATATATGCACATATTTTTCAATTTTGACAATAATTTTTTTATATTTTATTATGATAAATTAACTAATCCATAAAGACAATGTCTTAGGAGAAGATGTTTCCTTCAGATTCTATAAACTTTTTTTTGTATCTATGTAATATTTCATTGATAATTTTTTCTTTGATGATCAACTATATATGATACACACATCATTATTTTTTTTCCTTGACAAATGTTAACTTTAATATACGCATTTTAGGCATTATCATATTCTATCAAATTGCACAATCTAAATATGTGTTAGCACAATTTATCCAATATAAGCATGTTATTTTTTTCTTGTTTCTTTTATGGAAGTAGTATTATTTATCTTTAAAAGTATTTTAAGTGAACTCCAAATGCTATGACATTATTTGTAACATTAATGATAAAAAGTTAATTACCAATTCACTATCATTCATAATTAAAATTTTTTTTGAGACATTTTATGTAGGGGACACTTTACATTTCTGGCCAATCTATGAAAAAAAGGAGGAGGAGAACGGCAACAAATAATGTGTGTATGTGGATTATGTGCAAAAAAGGAGGATTAAGACGACCACGAGGAACCTATGACCATCATTGAAGTAGCCTTTCGTCACTATTGTGACGCAACAATTGACTGGGTAAAGCACTGTTTTGATGTGTATAAATTTTGTGAGATGTGAAGTGAATTATTTATGTTTACTTTATATTTACAAACTATATTATGTGAATGTGTAATTGTGTATTATATTTTTTGGACTATGAATCTAAATTTATATTTTTTACTTTTTTTTTAAAAATTAAGGCGGTCTTCAAGACCGTTTGCGATCGCAAAGACCGTATCAGTTGAGATAGTCTTCTTAGACCGTCTCAAAATCCTTTGCAATCGTGATTTCACCAATCACCCTTTTTCGCCACTTGACCTACTTAAAATTAGAATTTGAGACGATTTTGACCACCTCAAATTTGCATTTTTATTGCAGTAGATATTTTCATTGTACAATATTATCAATGGGGAATAAAGTTTTAAACAAGTTTAAAAAATTGACCCGATCAAAAATAAAAATATGATTCTATTTAAAATAGAAAAAACTTATGTGATTTTTTTAATTTAAAAAGTATGATGGTGACTTAAATAATATATATACTAAATTCCTTTAATGTACATTAAATTAATATGTAAATTCATATTAACACAAAACGTATAGAACAATTTATAAAAAAAAACTTGTTAATATTATCACAAATTTAAAAATAATATTAAATTAAAATTGATAATTTTTTCTTTGAAGAAATTTCCCTCAAGTTATGAGATTTTTTTATATTTAATCCGACGTATCACTTTCAGTTCGCGTTCAATATATATATATATATATATATATTGTTTAATTTAAGATTTGTGGATGACAAAAATAAATAGAAAATATGAATTTTAAATAAATTATTTATATAATATACCCTACTTAAGTACACTAGTGTCTAAAAAATATTAATCACTAATCTAACTTGAGAACTAGAGCGTTAATAATGAGTCCTAAACTAGCAATCAAATCAATCAATATAATTTCAGTAGATACTAACAAAGAAAATGAAGCATCAATCCAATGCCAAAATTGTTTCATTAATAAGATAATATATGAGGTACCCAATGATCAACAAAATATTTGGAACAATTTTACTCCTTTATGATATTCATGCCATTGAGCTCGGCCATGACTACATTTGTTGCTGAATAAAATAAACTCTTTCACCTTTTTCTGGTTATAAAAAGCCCATTGGTCTAATTTAATCAGAGTAAAATAAAATAATAAAAATGTATAAGTCTCAATGTGAAATTTTAAAATCAAACTCAAAACATTTTGGTGATGAGTACGATGGAAAAAACTTTTAACATAGTGTCAAATAGAGGTCACCATCATTAAGTAGTGTAATGTATAGATATAGTAATCCGAGCGCACTCTTAAGTATTATAATTTTATGCACTTTTTTTATAATTAGGAGTGTTCGTGAATTGAATTTGACTCGATTTGAATTCAAATTCTATCTAAATTAATTAGTATTGATCAAGTGCGGGTTAATGACGTAAGATTTTGGATATCAAACACAATCTTCATTAGGTGAAATTGGGTTGGCTATGTCACTTAATCATTCTTTTGGTATTTTCTTTTCTCTGATATTTAATATTATTTATGTTCATTTAAAAATATAAACTGACTTTTTTCCGAACATATAAAATATCATTCAAATATATAAAGTAGTTATTAATTTCAATTTTATATTATTTTTAAACGTTGAACTAAACTAAAATGGTTTAATATAAGCTTTCGCCCATGGTCAGGATGACCAGCTAGTCAAAAGATTTTTATTAATATAATTTTGTCATGTAAGAGGAGTTAATGATGCGACATAGAAAGAAAAATATATATGTGACATTCACATAAGCATCTTAAATGATCATATTAAAAATGGGTGAAAATTGGGTGAGTGTTTGTATAATTTACTCGTTGGCAACTAACACTAGAAAGTTGCTAACACGATTGTTTGGATGTCATCATATGATTCTTTGATTTTTTTTTTTGTATACGGCTACTTATAATACAATAATTATCTAGGAAAAAAATATCTAAAAAGAATAGTATCATGATAATTCATAATTTGAGATATGTTTGTTCCTGATTTCTCATATGTGTTTCTTAATCTACTTTCCGTTATTTTTTTCTTCTAATAAATCCTAACTATTTTAAATTAAAGATTGTCATATTAATGTATCATATTTATTACTAAAAGCAGTTCAGTAAATGCATTTGCTAAGAGAGCAAAAATGCATCGAATGGCTATCAAATGATCAAGTTTAGTTTCGTATATTTCTTTTCTTAAAAAAATTATGTGACCTAACTATTATGTTCGTTATAATTTAACTTATAAATCAAGTTAGTTGGTAGAGATGATTAGTGGATCTGTACTCCAATGGATGACATGAGTTTGTATTAATGAGTTAATATCTAGAGTAATCAATTTGATCAAAATTTATCTTCGTCGAGCTCGATCAAACACTAAATTAGTCAGATATAAATAATCATGAACACAAATAGAATTCTACCATTCAACTTATCTAAATTTTTTCCAAGTTCATAAGGTTAGGATAAAAGTTAGGGTGCAATTTTTTTCAATATGGGGGGAATGTGACCTACTTATTTTTATGTTATGTAAAAAAAATAATTTTATAAGTTAATATTTTTTTCCTATAAAAAAGATATTCACATTTTGTGCTTAATCGCAATTTCACATTATAAATAATGTTTTTTTTCTAAAAAAGAGGCTCAATTACCTTCTATGAAAAAAAATCATTACCGCTAAAATTGAAACAGCTGCATTTATTTTATCGAAACAGAGTTAGCTTCAATAAAAAAAAAATATTTGTTTTCTGCTATTTGATTGACTAAGAAAGAAAGTTTGATCATACAAATTAATTATGCTATATATATAATATCACATGAGATTGAAGAAAAAAAGATGATCCCAAAAAGATGAAAACCCCAAAATTTCACAAATTTTTTTGGCGAATTAAAAAAAATGTTAATAAAACTTTGTAATTATCAGACACATTTGGAATAGGAAATTATTTTCTAAAAAAAAATAATAAAACAAAAGCAAAGCCTAAATATTTCTAAAAAAAGCTTCCTTTTCCCGCTACGTCCCTTTTCCCGCCTCTTTCTACTTGATAAAAATCCCATTTTATTTTTGCCGGCGGACTCATCTCCCGCGTATCCCCAAATCCACTTCGGAAACCCTAAATCTTGGCAGGGAGGCCAATCCTTTGAAGCGAGAAGTAACCGTGGAGAAGGAAGGAACCCTCGGCAAGGAGTAGGACGTGAGGATGTTCTACTGTCATGCTATTCTCGCGAGGAAGGCGCCGCTGGGGACGGTTTGGATCGCCGCCCATCTCGAGAGAAAGATCAAGAAGCTTCAGATCAAGGATGTCGACATCGGCTCCTCCGCCGGTTGGTTTCCCTTTCGCCGATTTCTTCTCATAACGAAAGTTTGTTCCTTTTTGTTTCTGCTTCCAGAAAGTTTCTCCTTTTTTGATTATTGAGCACTAGTTTTTTTTTTTTTGGCAATTTTGGTTCACTTTTTCTTGTTTCTATTTTGTCGAGTCTTGCGAATTTGAATATGCATTGCCAAAATGATGATTTTGATGGAAAAATGAGACATTTTTCGTCTCGGCGGATAACAAAAAAGGAGATGCTCTTTTGATAATTCTTCGTTCTTTGATCACCATGAGATTTTGGCCTTCATCTTTTATCTTCTGGTTCGCTTTTAATTCTGACCAGGGTAGTTATGTAGGTGAAACATTAACCAAAAGAAAAAGGAATCCTGAAAGGAGAGGAAAAAAAGATTTTTGGCTTAGTTCAGTTTATTTAGAACTCATATATATTTTAGAAACTGGCGTATGCAGTTTAATGGTCGCCATCTTGTTCAATCAATTTTCGTGTTAAAAACTGTTATCACATAAGTGACAATTAAAAAAGTACAAGTCCTTGGTTTTTCTTGAAAATATTTTGTGAAAGATAAAAAAAAAGATTTGCCTTTTGAACTTGCACATTTTAATAACTCGATTATTCTTACATTTCCAGTGCTTATAACCTTGTTAGTTAATCTTGAACTCAATTAGCTTTCATTGCATGAAATGTTGAGTGATTGGAAGCTGATTTTTGTCCTATAAGCAATTCTGTGATTGATAATAGTGATTGCTGTTTTTTTTTTGGAATCAGAGTATATCATGTTTCCAGACACCCCCATTGCATTAAGAATGTCAGCACACTTGCTGTTGGGTCTCGTCAGAATATATTCATTCAAGGTGAACTACCTGTTCCGGGACTGTAATAGGATGTTGACTGACATTAGATTAGCTTTTGCTGCAACGAAAGTCAGTTTACCAGAAGAAGCAGAACGTGCCCCATTTGAGTCTGTCACATTGCCAGAGACTTTTGAGCTAGATGCCCTGGAGTTGAATGATTCCACTTATCAAATGGAGTATGGGTTATATTAAAAAGATCTTAATACTTCTGTGTATATGACGAATTCTTGATTTAATACTGTGTAATTTTCTTAACAGTGGCCCTGACAATCATCAAAAGTCATATGATCAGATAACATTGACAGGTTTTTTCTTCTTTGCTTTTTTTCTCAAGGTGAATATAGTTTTAAGTTAGACTCTTATGGTTTTCTTATATGGCGATTTTCTAGCTCAGATGAAATTCCAGTTGGAGATCAGTATGTGGCTTTCTTCATTGATGAGGTTTCTTCCTATTCATCTGTTATCATATTAATCATATAATTTGTTTGAAAAGGTAATCAGGCTATTATTTGGTTTCATATTGTAGGGTAACAGGACAGAATCAGCGACCCTGTTAGAAGCATCACATTCTGGTGATGGACCAATGAAGGAAGAGTATGTTATTTATTTACAATTTGTCTTGAAATTAGCTATCTTAGCTGCATCTGACTCAGAGAAAAGTTTTAGCTTATCATAATTGTTCATGCAGCATGTTACCGCCTTTTGAAGGTGGTCTGGAGGCACTTGTTACTCCACATTTAGGAGATATTGGTTCTTCTGAACATGATCAAAGAAACCTGGCAGATGGTTCATTTCACATGTCTGGTAGCAGCTATTTTGCTGAAGAGGTTCCAGAGATTGAGGTTATGCGTGAAGCTGTGCATGAATCAGGCAATCTTCTATGGGATGAACTCAGCAATGACACAGATGCAGTTTCTACTTCAGTGACAAAAAGAAAACACAGTCTGTCACCAATAATAGAAGATTTATTAGCTTCTGGAGAGGAATCTTTACCCTCAATATCACGTGCTAAAGCAACAGACAAAGAACGTGCTGATGATCCTCATCTTTCTGATATTGGAATGTCAATAGGTCGGCTCTTGCACCTCTCTGGAATCCGAAATGTTGTATACTTATTTCTGGGCTTCTTTGCTTGTTTTAATTCTCTAGATTCCTACAGGGCAGCAACCATTACCTGGATTAGAGCTTCAACCATCTCCAGTAGTGAAGGAGAAAAATGCAAAGAAAAGGAAGAAAAAGCAGTCATATGACTCTTCCATAGTGTTAAATAATGCGTTAGTATTCCATCACTTGCATGACAAGTTCTTTCACAAACATGTTTTTTTGTTATTTCAGGATATTTATCTATGATTTTTGAATTGACTTCCAAGAGAATGCACTCTATCGGTCAAGATTATGGTTCTTGTAATTTGCAAAAGCTTATGCTTCTTATTGTTCTGATTCTTTTATTGTTATTCTTAACCTCCCCAGAGTAGAGGCAATGAAGCTGATTTCATCTTTGAAGATTGTTCCTCAACTATCATTAGGAAAATTTGATTCATAGTTTGGTGCTTTCATGTGGTTGTGAATAAGTGTTTGATGAATTAACTAAGCCTTCCATTGCCCAATCCACCTTGTGCCTACTATTTATGAGTATCACATTATTTGTTGAATTGTGGAAGAAATTACTTCAATTCCCAGTTTCAGAATAAAAAACTCGAGTTAAAGAGTGCTGGAATGCTCCTGAATTTGAATCATCACATACTCAAAATGCTAAGTAAGAAGGTTTAGTTGGTCTGAGATGAAAGAACAAAGTTTGTCATTATCTGATGTACTCGAATGCTATGAAACTGGTAAGGGGATTCATGCCCTCTAACTTTGGCCATTCTGTATGATAGTGTGAATGCACGAAATAGGCAAGTACATAAACATTTCCAAAGTTGGCAAATTCAAAATCTTGTTAGCAATGATTATGCTCCTCCACTACTTTGAATTTATTCTTGAATGTTAGAGACTGGGGTCTGCTAAAATAGAAAGACTGGAGGAATCTTACCAAGTTTTTTGATGCATAGTTAACTATCTTGGATTATCTATTAGGTTTTAGTAGTCAAAGTTCTGTGCAATTTTTTTTTTGAGCAAGTTCTGTGCAATTAAACTAGTTGCCAACCCACATCTCACATAAATGTTCTTTGTATAACTGAAGGTTTGGCATCTTATCGTGTGGCAATGGTCTGACTCTTATGTATTTCTGCATTCTATGCCTCTTGTATTTAAGAGTTACTTACCCTTCATATTGACTTATTCTTGCGATGGATGTCGATGCCAATGTTTTAGTTGGATCTTCATAGCCTGAAAAGTTGAAATCCTTACTAGATTATGGTTATCTGTTGCACAGAGAGATGAAAAAACAACTTGAGGATTGTAGTAAACTAGTCTGCAAGAGGAGGAAGCTTCCATGCTCATCCTTGGATGTATGGAGACACCATAAGAGAAGCCAAAATGAACAAATTCTTTACAAGCCCTTGTTATCTGGTGAGACAGCATCCCTAAACTATTGTCTTATTTTTACTGTACAGTATGTCTAATCAATCGCTGCATACTTGTGTGCAGGAATTTCCAATGACATTCAAAATGCTTTTGAGAGATGCTTTCCTCTTTTAACTGGTGCTTCTGGATCTGCAGAAGCTCCAGGGCTTGCAGGTGGCTCTTCTGATGGTGCCATCCCAGAAATGGATATGGAACCAGAGCTTCCTCGATTTGGCAGCCATGCTGAAGAACTAATGATGGACGTTCTGCAATCTCCTGCTGCTGCAGGGGACAAAACTCCCTTGAACGTTAATAATGTGGGTTCAGTTCTGGGCTCTGGGAAAACTATTGATACAGAATTATTGGCAACTCCAGAGAGTTTTCCCAGAAACGAACCATTGACTGTTGAACCAGAAATTGCTTCATCTCCATTGAACAGAGAACACTTTCTATATGATGCAAATATGCCAGAGTTTCCTAGCATGATGTCTCCAGATGCTGAAGTAAGACTTGTGTATGGATATTATAGCAATGTTTTTTGTGTTTTAATACCATCTAATATATAGAGGAACTGATAAATAGATCTTTTAACTCAAAACTTTTTTTTTTAGGATTTCAACTTTTTGGAAGCAAGTAATGAATCATTAGGTAAGCTCCATGTCCTGTCTACATGAATATTTTACTTTCCCTACCTGATTACATTTCTCTAACTATAAATTTCTTTCCTCTGAAGGTTATAATGAAAATGACATTGGCAGTATGTCTGCCAGGACCAAGTATGTAATATCTGTGGCACATTTTGAACTCAGCATGATGCCTTCATTTTTCTGTTTACTCATGAAACCTAACTTGAATGCAGGGCTGTAGCTCAGTATTTTAAAGACCACTCACCTTCAAGCAGTGATCCAGGGAACCAGTCAGGAAGTATAAGCTTGAATAAGATCTTAGAAGGGAAAACTAGAAAACAATGCTCACGGATGTTTTATGAAAGCTTGGTAAGAATTTGAAGTTGCTTACCCTTTTTTCTCCATTTTCTCTTGGTGGGGTTTATTTTTTCTGTCACTCCTTTAATTGTGCATGTTCTGCCTTTGTAATAAGTTATTTAGTTAATATTGAGCTTTTCAGACCTAAAAAAGATAAATATTGGCTTTTCAGAGATTATCTCATTCAGGATCTGTCTCTTAAGTGTTATGATATAGATTGCCAATGATAAGGTTTATGGATTGAAGTCCTAACGAACTCGGTCTTAGATATTAATAATTATGTAGTTCAAAATTCAAAGCTTATTTCTTTCATTCGGAAGATGCCATTATGGAAGTACAAGTGGTGAATTGGATTGGCTACTCTGAAGGGACTGCTCCTGTCATAGAGAAGCTAATGTAGTTGTGAAGATTTATTTGCAATTTTTGTTGGTTATGCTACCTGTTTATTCAGGTTATTGAGTATTAATTTCATGTGTGTAACAATACTATTAAAATCATAATCTGAATATGTCAATGCCTTATTCATCTCTCTTTATGTTTTCTTGGTAGGTCTTGAAGAGCTATGGGTACATTCATGTTGATCAAGCTGAAGCTTATGGTGATATTGTAATTTCACCGACTCCTGAACTGACAAATGCCAAACTCTGAGCAAATTGGCAGAATTTTTGTTTTTTGGCGATCTTCATATGTAAATTCCTACAGGATCCTGCATTTAGGATTAAATTATAGTAATGATTTAACTTTTTAATCAAAGAAGCAGTTGTAAATGTATACTTCAGCCTGATCTTATACTATAAGATATCTGTTGGAGAAATAGGGCATCAAATGTAATTTTTCAGCATAGTATCTATTACCAGTTCTGATTGTAAATTCCCAGCAGCATTTAGATATATTACCAGTTTTTTAATGGTGGATAAATCCATTGTGGTTTACCCTCTGAACTTAGCTGCCAGGTTCAATCCATATTCCTGTCTTTCATGTGATTCCAACCTTGGCCACATGAATGATAATAAAATCTTCTGTTATCACCAAGAAAGAAAGTAAGATGATGGGAACATTGTCCTTTTTTTTTTGGTTTAGACTCATCGGTGTCCAGGACTATTAGCACTTGACTAATTCGGTGTGGCAAGCTAAATCCTCGTTAAATTGGCGACTACGAAGCTCGAACCATCTGTGCCAACAACAACTTGGTTGGGAACATTGTCCTTGCTGGGTACATCTTCCACTCCAAAGCATGCTGCAAATGTTTTTTGTAATGACAGAGGGCTGACTTGTTATACTATTTGTTAACATTTGCTGTGCATGGAGAAAAGCTCCATTTTAAAACTGATATGCCCACTGATGAATTTTAATGCTTATACCTAACTTGATCATCTCCAAGTGATTAAAAGAGAAGTAAGCTTGGCTAGCCAATGACTGAAGCTCAAAGTATACAAATTAGACTCATGTTTGTTGCCCATGAATACATACTGTGCTGGTTCTTAGACTACTGTACTAAGGACTCCAGGAAGCCCCTTATTTCTCATACAATCCTATTAGTGCCTGTCACCAATTCAAATTAGACTCATGTTACCAGGCAGGAATTCAGCACTTACTGGACTAAGACTTATTGATGGCATTGTGACAAGCTTGTTCCATGACTAAAGGATAAATCTCGCCAAATTGGCGACTCCAGAAATCGATCCCGGGACTGCTAGCTCCCGCCGTCGACCCTGGGGCAAAATCCCGCTATGCCGATACTCTGCAGTGATAATCTTAATGTGTGCTATTAGTGGAAGAAGAGAAATAACTGCTATACTGAAAGTTAAATGCATTATAACTGGAAAATGTTATATTCTTCAAACACTGAGCTTTGTGATAGTATGTAAAACATTTCCCCTGCATACACAAGTTAAAAAGCAAAAGATTCATATCACCAACCAATGATCAATGGATTGGTTGCAGTGTGGATCCTTTATGTAGCTATCTTAATATATACTAACTACAGACCTCTTCAGCAAATCCAATCTTAGATGTCATTGTGTCATATACTATTCTCTGATTCTTCTGCTGGTAGTTCCCAATTATCCCTTGCTGATCTTCATACTGGAGGCTGGCAATGGCCAGGCAGACCTGAGAAGCATCCTTCTTGACGAAGTAGAAGACCCCTGTGACATCCACAGTGAGCTCTGCGTCGCCCTCGAACGCCATCTTCAGAGTGGGCACCTTCACCTCCTGGTAGCTCGACAGATCAAAGCAGGTGTCCAGTATGGAGAAGCTTGGCGCCGGCGGGTACCCCTCGAACTGCTTCACGAACTCGCCCTTCAAGGCCTTGTACACCGACGGCACGAGCCTCGTTATGACCGTCCCCGAATCGATCAGAATCCGGCCGCTCGAGAACCCTGCAGCCTGAAGCGCCACGCCGCCGACGCTCATGCCGGTGAGGTTGAGGAAGTAGAACGGCGCCTGGTCGGGGACGGTAGCGCTCGCGCCGGCAAACAGTACGAGAACACACCTCCGAACTGCGCGGTGGTTTGCGACACCAGCGACAGCTGAGTCCTTCCGAGCCCCATGAGGCCGGAAGTCCCGCCGAACAGGCCGTGGTTGCTTCGGCCGCAGCCGAAGACGAAGTTATCCACCGCGACGCCGCCGAGGTTGATGCTCTCTCGCGCTAGGACGCCGCGAGTGTACGAACCGTCGCCGTAGCTGAGGGCGTAGTTGCAGCTGGACTTGTCCAGGCCGCACGTGCCCGTGTTGCCGGTGGCCGGCTGCAGGGAGCTGCATGCGGCGGAGGAGCAAGGGACGGGTTGGTACGAAGGGGAGGCGGACGGGTCGAACATGGGTTCCTGCTGGCTGTAGCAGAAGAAGCACGGCTTGCACTGGACCCACGTCAGGTCGCTGCCGGTGTCGACGATGACCGTCATGTTCTTGCCGCCGACGGCGATGGTCGTTATGTAGTTCAGCGTCTGGAGCTTGATCCCGGACGTGAGGGGCACCTGCGCCGCGGCCGAGTTCTTGGGGACCTTCTTTGACGCCGCGCTCTTGATCCTGGCGTGGATGGACGACACTCGACCCTCGTCGGAGATCAGGACGTCCTTGGCCGCCGTCGTCGGTGGCCACGGCATGCGAGGGTGGTGCTTCAGCTCCAGCATCACTGCACCATTTCTACTCCCTGTTTGATGTCAATTCACAATGCATTCTTCATCAATGCTGCAAATGTACTTGCAGAAGAACATACAAATCTAACACATTGATAGTAAATAGTACATATAGCAGAGGGCGATCTGAAGCTTACTTGACCTCTGAGTGGGAGCACTCTTCTCTCCCCACTGCTGCAACTTCTCTGTGCTCAGCGTTAATGTCCTCTCCTCAAGGCAATTCACATGACCGCCGAGCAACGCAGCGGCGGCCACGAGCAGCAGGGAAAGAACAAGATGGTGGAAGGAGAGCAAAGAGCAGCACTTAGGAGCTGGAACACAGCTCACTGATCCCTCCATGGCTGATAGGAGGAGAGAGAGAGAGAGCAGTAGAGTCAAGAAAGGGGTGCAAGAGGAGAGCAAGAGAACAAGGTGCAGCAGGTCATGGTGGCTCTTGGGCTTTGTGGAGCTTGTGGGAAAGAGAACAAAGGAGGGTGTGCTGGCTCTTTGGAGGCACTCGCGCACTGTAAAATTATTGGAGGATCACGGGGGCACATTGTGCTCTCAAGATAAAAACACGGTCACCTAAAACTCTTTTTTTTTTTTTTGGTTTCGTTTCCTTTGAGGAGGAGTTCGTCTGCGGGTTGTATTCTTGTTGTGTTGGTTTTAATTTATGTAAAGAATTGGTTGGTGCATGTGGCCGACGCCGAGGCGCGCCCCGTGAGGTGCTGCGGCCAAGGCCACGGCCTGGGGCGTGCATGCATCCATGCATGGCAGAGGTCGGCTTTTTAGCATCTGCTCGTCGTGCAAAACACGAAGGATCCAAAATGATGCTGCTGCTGCAAACGCCCTCTCATGGATTTCAAGTTTCTTTTTCGTTCATGTGAAGGGAAGGGTGGGCATCTAAAAGCTTGACGGATTCTCACTTCAAAGTTCAAACAACAACAAAGGGAGATGCAACCATGGTTGTCAAGATCTCGATCTAGATCTTAAGATCTTACGATTTTACGATCTTGAAGGTCATCACCGATCTCGATCTTAATGTGAGGATCTTATAGGTAAGATCTTAATAGAATCTTAACTTATATCATACGATCTTACGATCTTATACGATCCTATACGATCTCAAATAAATATTTTACTCATTTAAAAATAATAGTTTTTACAATTTTTATAAAAACAATTAATATAAACAGAGTTCAATAAATTTTTTTCTTACAAATTGATCAAATTATGATCTATTGAAGTCTAATTTAAAATTTGAGTGCAAAAAATAGTTAAAAATATATATTTTATATTAAAATATATTATTTTATTAATTCGTAGGATCTTACGATTCTCGATTTGATCTTACGATTTTCGATCTTATGACCCCTTACGATCTTACTTAAGATCTCGATCTTGACAACCTTGGATGCAACCAAGTTGGTTGGTACAGTAGGCTAGGCTAGCGAGTTCATGTTCCGAGTTAAAAGATCGAGAGTTAGTAATTTCGAATTCGAGCTTCGAAATTCTCAATTTGATCAGGGTATTATCAATTTACTGTATGAGCTTAAAATATTGAATTAGTAGTAGCTAATAATCTTGGTCAGTGGACACCGATGATGCTAATAGCCCTGGAACATATCGATGGTACCGATCAAAAAATAAGGGAGATGCGACAACTATACTAATCATGTTTCCTATCATTGTATCAATTTCGTAGGTGAGAAATTTTCCAAGATTTTGTGGAAGAATAATGCAACGGAGAGATAATTGAATTTTTATATTTGGGATTATCCTATAATATTCAAGACTATTAGTCTTCACTAATTTATATCGTTCCGAGTCGAACACTAGTTATGATGAATAAAATTTTCAACGAAAATTTTTTACATTTAAGAGATTTGAATTAGAGACCTGCTTAAATGAGAATGAGCTTCTTATTACACTCCAATTTCTATATTGGCGTAGAGATATCTTGATTATCCTACAATATTTGGAACTACTTGAACACAATAATTGTGATGAGTAAAATTTTCAAAAAAATTTTTTTACATTTCAAAAATTTGAATTAGAGACCTCCACTCTAACTTCAACACCGATGGAGAGATAATCAAATTTGATTAAATAATATGTGTCGGTAAACAAAATTTGATTTTTGAGCGATGTAACAGATATATTGTCAAATATTCTTTTAGTTTCATTTTTTTCCCATTCCAAGGCCTTTTTTATTTATAAAAAAAATTATGAGCCTAGTTCTCGGTATATAAAAAAAAGAAGACAAGATTATAATCAAATTGGAGATCTTTTGATTATAGGATAAATTTCATTCATGGCCACACTGGTGAAAGAAAAGCGGAAACATTGAGAGAGCATGGGTGAAAATTCTCAATTGACTATGTACAAATTTGTCACTCCAAAGTATATATTGTTTCCAATATAACTCCTAAAATTTAAGAGCAAACCAAATATGCTTTATACAATGCATACAGATCTCAATCATATATTATGATTGACGGTTGTCATATATTCTCTTACTCTAAGAAACTTACACCCTTGTTCCCTAATGTCAAAAGCTTTGAGTATTTCCTCTTCTTGTCGTTAGGAAGAATCAATTGATTTTTTGGGTGACTTCAAGCAAATATCCAATTGATCACTTGGAAGGAGTTTAGCTTTCAAGATAATTACTTCAAGCAAGTTATCAAAATGAAAAAAAATTATAACATGATAATAAGGTTCCGATGAATCCTATTTATAATGTAGAATTCAATGACAATCTTAATAATGTAGTAAAATAAAAAATATTATTAGCGATTTCAGGGTTCTCAACCGATGATTCTAGAATTGTAATCCGAAGCTCTATATGTAGGCGCACACCGTCATCGGAGTCTACATTCACCCGCACCATTTACCACTCATTAATGATTATCATGACCATAATGACTTATTGATAACTTCAACCATTATCGTCATAATGACCATAACGGTCGTACTCCAACAAATAATAGTCAAACACTAAAAACTACTAAAAATATAACAAAAGAATATATTAATTATAATAATATATTAAGATTTTATTGGGAAGTAACTAATGAAGGGGTGATATAAGACACTCTAATATAGGATGGGGTGGTGGAGTGTGGTGAAGTGTGGTGAATTATTATTAAACTCATGTTTGGATAAAATTTTATGGTGGTAGATGAGTTAAACTAAATCATGACATATTTGAATAATTTAAATAAAAATTATTTATACCATTTATTATATATTATTATTATGACCCTTAATAAATATAATATTATTATATATTTATTTGATTTATTATAATATTTATATATTTATTATTATTTATAACTTTTATATATTTTTTCTCTTATCTTTAGTAATGTTTTCCTTTCAATGTATTTTGTTCCTTTCACAATATTTTTATCTTTTTATTTTCTTGAAATAAAGATAAAAAAGATTGAAGAGATAAATATAAAAAGAGTGAAAGAAATTAATATTATCATTATATAAATAAAAAATATTATTCAAATGATATTACTTTAAGATGCTAAAGTAAAAATGATCATAAAAATAATTGTTTATCTAAAATTCAATAACAACAACTAATTTAAAAAAATATTATGATGACATTCAATATATTTAAACTATTATGACAAAAACTTAGTCCGAGAAAAATAACTATGAATGAATAAAAGTTAAACAAATGTAAGTATTAAATAATTATAAAATAAGATAGAAAAAAAGTTAAACCAACTCAAATCAAATATTTTTCTATCATAAATCAAAATAATATAAGGAAGCATATAATTTTAAATAAACTATGGAGTAATTTTAGAAAGTTATTTAAAAGATAGTTTTGCCTAACTCACCCCTCCAAATCTCATATAACTTCTATAATTTTTTTACTCAAACATAATTTAACTAATACCACTCATTCATCTTTCACCTTATTCCCTCTAATACCTTAATCCAAAGAAGGCCTAAGGTTATGCAGAAACATACGAGAGGACTTCTCCTTTGGCTGCTTAATTGGATGGTGTCTTAAGAAAACTCAAATAATATGAAGATCCTTTTAAACAAGTGAATCCTTTTGCGTACATACTTAAGTATATTTATGTTAATCAAAGAAAGATAACTTAAAAATGCCGATGAAATTTCTTTTGCAAGATGGAACTTGTCTCCTAAGGTTTGTTTGGATAAGAGAGTTAGACGGGATAGGACGAAAAGTTATAGATTTAGAGAGGCTTAAAAAAATTAACTCATGTTTAGATATATTGTTATAGATGATTCAAGAGAAAGTTGTGAGGATTTTAATACACCATCTAATTCCTAAAATTCAAACTCACCAAATTAATGGTTTTGAATAAGTTTAAATTTTTTGCTACAATTTTGCCCCTTTATTAGTTAGTAATTTTTAATTTTATTTTGCTTCACATCTAGAAGCATTTAATTTTTTTTTAATATTTGGTAGATGTATATTAGAAATGAATGATGATATATTTTATTAATAAATAATAATTTGTTATATATATATATTGTGTTTTTGCCTTTTTCAACTTTTTCTCACTCTTAATTCTCACCCTACTTTATTCTCTCGTATATCTAAATTTTTTAACCATCATATTTTCTCATTTTTAATTTTTATCTCCTCTCTCATAGTTTTTTTAGTCTTATTTTATTCTTATTTCACATCTTTATCTCTTCCTCGTATATTTATATTTTCTACTTCTCTTTATTTCTCTCTCCTAAACTCTCTAATAATTTATCTTTTACTTTTCTTTTTCTTCTATAATTCTTATTCTGTATTAAACATTCCTCTCCTCTCTCCCAAACTCTTCACTTTCTCTCTCATAAACTATCCTCTACTTAATTCTATATCTTTATCTCTCCTAATTTTTTTCTTCTTTTCTTTCTCTCACCTAAACTCTCCTCTCATATCTTTCTCTCATAAACTCTCCTCACTTTCTCTCTCCTGATCTCTCTTCAATTTCCCTCTCCTCTACTTTATTCCATATATTTCTCTCTCCTAATTTTTATCTCCTTTTCTTTCTCTCATTTAAACTCTCCTCTCATATCTTTCTCTCTCCTAAACTTTCCTCATTTTCTCTCTTCTCTACTTAATTCCATATCTTTCTCTCACCTAATTTCTCCTCTCGTATCTTTATCTCTCCTAAACTTTCCTTGCTTTCTCTCTCAACTTAATTCCATATCTTTCTCTCTTCTTTTCTTTCTCACCTAAATTCTCCTATGATATCTTATCTCTCCTAAACTCTCATTGCTTTCTCTCTCCTCTACTTAATTCCATATCTTTCTATCTTCTAATTTTTTTTCCTTTTTCTTTCTCTCACCTAACTCTCCTCTCATATCTTTCTCTCACCTAACTCTCCTCTCATATCTCATTTCTCATTCTACCGATTTGATGGAATAAGGAGGTTTCGAACAATTTTGCCCTTTAATCTAGTGTAAATTAGTTTATTCAAGAAAGACAAAAAATATAATACAAAATATCTTTCTCTACCCATCCTTTTTATTTTGTATCCAAAGAAGGGGTGAATTATCTTCCTCATCAATTTTACACTTCTCCACCTTTTTCTTCCAACCTCTTCTTCTCCTTGCCCCTCCATTATTTTATATCCAAACATAGCCTTAGTCTTCGCATTAGAATTTGCAATAGATCTTGGCTAATACAAGTATGACTAAATCTTCTAAACTCATGGTCTTCAGCATTCGACCAATCTTTTAAAAATAACCATATGTTTTGATTCCATCGTCTACGACACTAATCTCTCTACATTTCGATTTTATTATATCAATTTTTGCTTATGCCGTAGATTTAAAATTTCATTTTCGATGTCATAGTTTTTTTTGGCTTAGTAGAAGTTCGATTCATAGATAACACATTATGCAACAACTTACTCTTCTTTAAGGTTTGTTGGCTCGTCTAGAGGTTGAATTATAGATTTTTCATCTTCTATAGATTTTATAGTGGGTTGATCTTCTTTAAAACTTTTTTTACTTCTTCAAAGATTGAATTACAAATGACTTATTTTCAATATCCTTCGTGTTATATTTTGATAATATTTTATTTAGAAAAAAAAATGTGTAGCACACTTGTACAGAAAGTAACACTTTCTGTACAAATGAACAATGTTCAATTTTTTTTACAAATAATGTCGTTACTTTTATTGCGCTACACGCATTATATTAAAAGTGCGCTACACACTCCCTGCTCTTTTTTATTTAAGGTTTCAAAAGAAATGGACAAAGTAGTATACCCTTTCTATTTAGATGGAAATGCCATTGAGCTTGTGTCCCCATGTGGCTTGCTTGAACTTCGTCTTGATCGACGTCTCCGGTCATGAAAACATTCTTTTTCCACTGAGCAAAAGAAATAACATCGAAGATTAGGAAGGAGGCTTTTGACAATGGTTTCCACCAATTGATGTTCGATTCATTTTTTGCATGATTGGATAGTTGCTCAAAACGATTTTGATACTCCAATATTATAGTCAATTGTTGAATCTTTGTTTAGCTCATTTTTTTATAAATTAAAATTTGTACTTTTTTGCAATTATATTTTGAATTGTTTTCAATTTATGAATGTAGTAAAGATTCAATTAGTGAAAGATGATTAAAATTTGTATATTAATCTTTTTATGAATGTAGGATCAAATTTTCGATAGAGCACTTCGAAAGAGTCCAACCTTTCAAGATAATTGCTCCAATTAAGTTATCAGAAAAAAAAATAATTCTTATAATATGATACCAAGGTTCCAAAGGGTCTCTATTTATAGGACATAATCCAATTGACAATCCTAATAATAGTCAAACATTAATAATAAGGTTCAAAGTTTTATTGTTGTTTCAACTCGAGCACCAAATGTGCAACCATCAATCAAACAACACAAACAAAAGGAGAAAACATAACATAAATTAAATATCAGAATGACAAAAGCACAAAATCCTGTGTTGAGATGGAAAAAAATATTGCAGTTCAACACAATCTATCTTTTGGCCTCTCCAAGAGAGTAAGGCACTCTAATAATATTCACAGTTTAGTAAACAAGGTTAGAGGTTTTGTCTATGTACAATCCAAAATAGATGATATTTACAAGATGAACTCCCGTCCAGCTAAGTAATCCACATATGTACAATTGATCTTCCTTCATTTCAGCAACAAACAGATCAGGAAGTATTAAGATGAATGGTGTCAGGTAGCATGGCAATGGTCACTATAAAATATTCACAACCGATGGGAAGACGATACGGGTTTGGGACTGCCCCTGAACCGGGAGGACAATTAATGTTGATTTCAGTGCTTGAAGACTCGGTTTGATCTCTGTGCACGCTTCGGGAGGATGTTAGCATCTTGACAACTTTTCTCTCTATATGCACAATCTGCCCAATTATATAAGCAGGTCTATTGGAATGCTGTTCCATAAAAAGAGCAATAGATTCCTCGGAAAGGTAGTAGTTTGATGAGTTTCGATTGATTGCTTCGTAGTGGCCGAAAGAGTTTATCACAAATGCAGCGAATTCATGAACTTCAAATTTACCAAATGATATCTTCTCCTTGTTTGCCTGTTTCAAATTCTTGACTATCAATAAACAATTGGCATAATAATTTAAAATAATATAAAATGCTTGAACCTAGAATTATCAAGACCTCCAGGAATAAAAATAACAGACGATACCAACTAAATATTGCATGCCATTAGCAATTGTGACCATCATTTCAAGTGAACTCAAGAAAAAGGAAAAAGTATTGGGGAAATTTCCACTAAGAAGCTGGAAAATGAACTTTAGATCCAATCGTCTATGTTGATAACCTAAAATCGAGAAGGATTGACATATGATATTGCTTGAACAAACCATAGAAGAGTGGTTTCTCCATATCACAAAATATATCATTTAGGTTACAACTTTTTTGCAGTTCCAATGTAAATAGACTTATGCAACCTTTTTGTTCTGAGAGATGCAAGCCATTAGTTAAAACAAATGAACTGAGAACATCACTATATGACACAAGAACAAATGCAACGAGGTTCAAATGGCCTTAAAATCACATGTAAATCATGAAACATCACAAGAAAAGACAAATTTGTCATGAATGGCTCCAGGTGAAACAAGTTACTGTATTAGGGAGGTGTAGTTTGGTTCTTAATTACTATCACTGAAAGTAAAAGTTCACCAAATAAACAGATAGAGCTTTTTGGTTTGCAACAATCCATTTGTTAAAAAAAGGAAGGAATGTTAGCAATACCATGTCAATTACCTGACGCTTTGCATATAGACTCTTAATCAGCTCTTTTTTCTCTTCTAGTTCTCTTAGAAGATTTTCATGAGCTACTTCTGCCCTAGAACAACGCTCAAACAGCTCGACACGATGCCGAGAGAGGAAACCAACTTTGTCAGAAAGAACCTTAATACATGCGTGGAACTCCTTTGTACCATCATCTTCATTCTCACTATTAGAACTAAAACAAGAGTTAAAAGTATGCAAAAGTAGAACAAGTATCTTAAAACTGTCAAGTGCATAAAATGAACAGTCCACTAACTGCATATTCCGAGTTGTACGAAGGAATTACTGATTAAGATAATAGTTCATAAAGAAAATACATTAATTATGTGAATAGTACTTCTTCCAAAGGATATGTCCATCAATATAAAATTATTTTTTCTCAAAAAATATAAAATTATTTAGGTCATAAGTTCATTCTGGAGATGCACAAAATGTAACTGTTTTCTGATCCATCATCTTATTATTGCTGATGACTTCATTGTTATTTTTTTTCGTTACAAAGGGAGGCCCATGGGCTAGTACAAGGAAAGATAAATTTAAAAGAATAAAGGGGTGCCATATCAAAAAGAAAATAATAAAGGGGTAAATCAGTACATAGTTCCACCAATGGAAACT
The DNA here is from genome assembly GCA_001647135.1 of Pontederia paniculata. Lineage (NCBI taxonomy): Eukaryota > Viridiplantae > Streptophyta > Magnoliopsida > Commelinales > Pontederiaceae > Pontederia > Pontederia paniculata. The sequence continues at coordinate 21,178 of LTAE01000171.1, read as the reverse complement.
GAACTCGAGACCTCTACGGCCAAGAGTCGAGATATGTGCCACTGCACCATGTCATTTCTCTCACTTCATTGTTATTTAGTTCATACAAAAATTTCTAGATAACGTCTTCCAATTAATATAAAAAAAGAGTATCTTCCAATTCATATAAAAAAGATCTCCCAATTCAAATTGGAAAAGAACATCTTCCAATTATCTTTGGTGATAAAACATGACCTTGCAAAGGATGTGCTAGTTTTCTAACTGACAAATAGACAACGGTTGATATCAAAGGCTAGAATTGAAGTATGCTTCTAATAGAAAGTATGAGGTTTTCAAATAACAAGGTCAAGATTTGACAAGCAACATATGTCAACCTTTTTATCCTAAGAAGGGTGCAACTATCAATGGACTCTATCAAGTTGCAACCCTCATAATATAAGCTCATAAGATAGAGTGGAAAAAGAGGGTAGATATCCTACATCTGATGAGGCAAATTAATCAAACAAACAAATTAATGCAAAACGCTAAAATGCCCAGAGCCATAAGTTAATTCCACAAGCAGATCAGGCAAACTACCTGAACATTTTATACACATGTAGCATACCTGGCCAGTGAAAGAGATAAAGATCGCAATGAATCAGCTAAATTAGCGCCACCTGGTGCAGTCACACAACTTCTAAATCTTTCAAATAAACTGCGTAATTTTATGGCAGTTGTCCGCAAAGCATTGTATTCTGATGCCCTTCTGTCAGCAGCACATAAATTAGTATGTGCTTCTTCTCTGGCTTCATGCAGGCAATTCTCCAGATGTGCACAATTCATCTTGCAAAAAGAAAAAAAGAAATAAAACTCCTGATATTGCTTACTCAAAGAGTACAAATTGTCTTATCTATATGTGCATAGTAGCGGAGCTTTAAAACTCAGGAGTTGACACTTGACACAATACCATGATTTATCAAAGCTATTTTCTGAGAGAACGAAGCACAAAGACCCCAATAATGATATTTATAAACACTTGAAGTCAAATGCATTTACATAGGTCTCATAGTAACACAAGATGGAGGTGTGAGTTTGCATACATAGATACAAACGGGGAAGTACATCTGATGATTTCACCAATTCCATGATACATAATGAACTAAAGACGCCAAGCATCAGATAATAATTAATTATAAAATTACACGGTCACATCACTCATGTTTCTCATTCCTCCCTGAACTAAATATTTCACTTTTCTGGTAGTGCACTCTAAATATGAGCCCCTATCAAATGTACCACCATAATATGGACTCATTTTAATCCAAAAGAAACCAACACAGTCTGCAACAATGCAAAAAAGCCTGACAACAATAACTGACAATGATGCAGGGAAGGGCTTTCCTTATTCCTTCCCCCAAACTCATCTCTTTAAAGCACTTATCTCTCTCATGATTTCCAACAATAAAAATGACAACTTTTGACCTAGCCAGCAAAATCATAGAACACAACTAAAATTAGGTAATCAATGTTGTAACCTGAACATTTCTGTGAGATGTACATCAAAATGGATTACTTAAGTGAAACCTCATCAAGTGTAAAATTTGCAAGCAACTTCAGTCCAAGTTGAATCTCTTAAAATGAGAACATTGGATCTTTATTTTTTGACAAGCTATTAAGAACCAAATCTACATAAATATGTACGAGACATATTTCAATCTGACCATCTCAGACTCTAGAACTGCAAGTTAGATAAAAGTACCAATAATACAAACAGGAAAAAAACGACAGGTTTGATTATGATTCTTACCATGACATGTACATAGGATAAAAGGAATACTTTTTAGAAGGTGAAAAGAATAACTATACACAAACTAACCTGAGATTCATCAAGAAGATTTCTGCTGGTCTCCAGTGCTATTGTAAGAGAGTTTACCTCCTCCATAGTTGTCTTGAGCTTGTTTTCCATATCATTCAACTGATTTGACTTCTCGGCAAGAGCATTTTGTAGGTCCAACACAATGTTGTTGTCATCTTTGGAATCCATAATAGGTTCAACAACATTATCACATGGTAGTATCTCCAGGGGGTTACTTGTGCTAGCATTAGAAGTGTTGTTTGCAGCAGTTGACCCAAGTGGTGCCATCAAATTGACATCACTACATCTGGAGCTTACCTGGTTTTCATCACGAGGAGGTTCTTGCATCGATGCGTCCATTAAGTTGGGAGAGGAGTTGTCTGACTGCATATTCCCCAAAATATCAGTCATATTCTCATCTCCACCTTCTGCAGGTTTGCTGGACTGTCTAGACATATTATTAAGCTTGGGATCCACCAACCCTGACATACTAGAAGCCTCATCCATAGGCATGGTCGATACGAAAGGCATTTGTGCTTCCCCATCTCCAAACAAATCCAACTTGTAACTATCATCTTTTGTGACTGAATAGGCCGAATCAGAGGCATATTTATTGGTTGTGATCTTTTGTGCTTGCAAATAATTATCAGACAATCTTTGCTCAAGCTCTTTAATACGCTTCTCATAGGACAGACATTGATCCTGCGTCACATTTAGCGTGGATTCAAGATGCTTTGCATACTCATCTTTTAACTGCAGGGCTTCAGTTGTTTTATCCCTTATAGTTTTCAAAATATTATCATCTTGGGTGTCATATCCAATTTCAGCATGGAAAGTGCATATCAAAGTAACTGCAGAAGCAAGATCAGCCTTCAACCGTGCATTTTCAACTTCCAATTTGCTTGTCCCAGAAATGTCTACTGATTCAGGACTCCCAATAAGATAATGGAGATCCATCGTCTCACAGTTATGAACAGAATGTTCTTCAGATTTTGTCACATCAGTACTACCAGATGTAGCCATGCCACCTTTTGCTGTTACACTCTCAGATTTAGAAAGACGGCCTAACAATGACTGAGGCGCATAATGGTCAATATCAACCACATCAATTTCCAGCAAGTTTCTATCAAAAGGAGCTATGTTCACATCGCATTGACTAGGAAAGTCGAACAATCCCATAGATGCTAGAATATCATTATGTATGTATTTATTCCATACTTTAAGAAATTCCTCTCGCTTTCTGATCTCCGCTTCTCTCTCAGTTGCAAGCCTTTCTGCCAGTTGGCCAGCTAGGCCCATGTATAACTTCATGGAAGATTTTCTTCTCACAATTTCGGCAAGGCAAGCCCTGTATGCATGACCTAATCCCTTGACAAACTTTACATTTTCAAATTCCTTTTCCTGATGACCCATTACCTCTTGGAATGCATGCAGTTCATTCATCATATCTTTGATACTCAACTGAATAGACTTGACCTTTTGCATGCTCACATGCACCAACAGGTTCATACTGGTCTTCTTACTCTTGGATTTACCAAGCAACTTTGAAATTGTATGATCACAACTCCGTACATTGGGTAGATGGTTTTTCTCATGAACATCATATATGCGACCAAGAGCTGAAACTGCATCATGAGGACGAAGAGAAACAGATAATTGGGAGTCCGAGTCATCCACGAGTTTCTTTGCAGTGTTAACATCCTTACTGCATAGCAAGCATATATATTCAACAAAATACTTGAGAATTGTGATATTGGAGAAATAAACAGAGAAAATAAAATATGATATTAGCTTTAATAAATAAGTAACAAGAAGAATCTCATCACAGATTCTTCTGATTAAAGATGAGGATTTTTACATTCAAAGAAAAATATTCACATCTTGAGAACATCGGTTAACTAGAAGATCCAACAAATTTATGATCAAGACTGTTTGTTTGGGGTTGAAATGATGGTAAAGATGGGGAAGGGAAGCAAAGATAATTTTTTAATCTCATTTCGATGAATTTGTAATGAAAGGGAATCGGACGCAAAGTCCCCATTCCCCTCCAGCATCCCATTTTTCCTTCAACCTCAAAATGAGATGTAAAGGAGGTGAAAACACTATTAAAACAAAACTCCTGCTTTGACCTTATTTATTTAAACATATAAACACATATAAAGGGTATGCTTGTCCAAACAAGATTATTGCTTAACTTATATTCCCCTCCCTTCCCCTAAGTTATGTTATTCAAACAATGTTAATTCTTTCACATCTGTTCTCTTTCATGTTCATCCCCTACTTTCCCTTCCCTTCCTCTTATTGAGGCTCGAACCCAAGCACATCTATTTGGTATTTTTTTGGAAAAACAGCTAACAAAATACAATTGGAATGACAAACATATATGCATTCAAACCTTGAAATGACCATTTAGATCCTGTCTATGAATGAGTAAACCAAAGGGCAGATAAAATACAGTAATGTGTAAGTTCCAATGCAAAAGAAGAAACTAAGGTGGTTTTTGTTTTGATGGAAATAGGTTTCAGGATCAAATTATTTATGAAAAACACTTTCCAGGAACATAACATGTTTTCCGGTTGTTTGATTGTGTAAGAAAAAATATATTTAAGCATACAAATTAATGAGGATGTTGCTATTTGTAGAAAATAAAGCTTTATTTAGCGACAAATAACAACATCCTCGTGAAACTCTTGATGATGTCCTTGTCGAAATAAAGAAACTCTTGATGATGAAAAAGACGACCGGCATGGCAAGTTCTTCAAATTATCCTTATGTTTTTTGCCATCAGTTTGGACTTTATAGCTAAGGTATAAGCTAATGATCAGATCTTGTTGTGGAATAAGACCATGAGAATGAGTCTAGGCTAGGAAAAATATAATCACATGAATCAGATCCAATATAAACATAAATCCAATAGAAGATATCTAAAAGGTAGCAGGACTACTGGTGTATATGAGGTTAGCCAACAATAGCAAAGGAGAAGTAGAAGACTAAGCTAACCTCAAAGACTGCATTACACTTTTCTGGTCATTAATTATCTTCTGGTGATCTTTGATCATGTGTTCCAAGTCTCTGCAACTAGCTGAATTAATTGCTGAGAAAAGATTATCCACTCTTCTCTTGAGCTCCCCAAAGTTTGCCTTCAATTGTGAAACCTTTGCCTCAAATTGGCGATGGGAGTTTAAGCAAATACTGAACCACTTTCTCAAGTCATCTTGCTTTACAAGATCAAGCAAGCACTTCATATTCTCAGACTGAAGATTTGGGTGGAGCTTCAGTGCCCGAAGCCGATCCACATCTCTCTCAAAAAATGCCAGAAGATCAGCATGTCTCTTGTGCTGCTGGGAAAAGCACCTGATGAACTCAGTGCACCTTTGCTGCAATTTGCGATACGTATGCTCCAGATTGCCTCGAGCAGTCTCCAACGCCCTCTCCTGTACCTGCTGCTCCCTCAACAATCTCTTACAGATCTCAAATTTTGCTTGAGTGCAACCATAAAAGGCATTGGCCAGCTGGAAATGATAACGGAACTTCCGCTCATAGGAAACCAAAGCTGTTAATGCAGGGTCTGATGCATTGTCCAGCGGGTGTGAATCCTGGGTCGGCGAAGGAGGAGACGGAAGCACAGGTTCCGGAACGTCAATAGCTTCTGGCGGCGGGCTAGGGGAATCCGCATGAAGCCTGGACTTGTTATAAAGGAAGACCTCGCGATCGTCCTGCGGTAGCTTGTAGTTAGACAGCAGCTGCTGCGAGTCCAGCGTGGTATTCCGGCACAGCAGCAGTTGATCGGAGACATGGACATTGCATAGCGTCTCGATGGACAGCTGAATAGCCTCAACGGGCGTCGAGCCGTCGCACTCAAACTCCAAGCTGTGCCCGTTCTCCGCGACATGAACCAAGAGCTTCCTACCAAGGACGACGTCCTCGCCGGAGGTGACCGTCGACCCGGAGCTCATCCTTCTTCACCCCCGGACACACCAATACCAGAAAACAGAACCAGCCGCTAAAAATACGATATTAACCAGATTCACACAACGGAAACCCTCCAAAAATCCTCTTTTCCTCAAGGAATTAAACCCTAATCCCTCTCAAATTCGACAATCTGGCCAAAAAACTAACAATTCCTCCGGAAACCGGTCAAATAACATGCGAAAAAAAGCCCTAATTTCCTACCACAAATCCAATGTTCCCCACAAGATTGCACCTTTCCCCGATTAAACGACGAGGAGAAGAAGTGCCTCCCAGAAACCAATGAAGAAACAACGTTTTAGTTGCAAAAAAAAAGAAAAAAAATCTGAAACCGATCGAAAATAGTACTTCGCCGAGCAGCGGACGAGGAGGAGAATTCCAGGAAGCGATTCGTGGAAGCAGACAGAGGAGGAAAAAACGAAGAAAAAGAGCATAAACAAAGGCCCAATCACGGGGTTCACGTTGTAGATTTGGGGACTCAAACGATTGGAAACTTCGGAGATGAGACGGAGAGGTGTTCTAGTCGTCCTCCCAGTAATTGTTGAAGGATGGTATAAAGAAAAGAGAGGGGAAAAGAAAAAAAAAAAGAGGTTGAGTTCGGCAAGAACAGCTAATGTTAATAAAACTCTCTCTCTCTCTCTCTCTCTCTCTCTCTCTCTCTCTCTCTCCTAATTAAATAGTCCAATTCTCATTATTGTATTTACTTATATATACCAGCATAAAATATATACTCTCTCTCTTTCTCCTAATTAAATAATCCAATTCACATTATTGTATTTACTTATATACCAGCAAAAAATACATATAAGTATGCAAGTATATTTTAATTATGGAAACAAATCATTTTCATGCCATTCTAAGCAAATAATCCAACTCTCATTAATGCATTTACTAATATGCATGTATAGTTTAATCATGGAAACAATCATTTCCTACAATTAACGTTGGTCTCTCTCTCTCTCCTAATTAAAATAATCCAGCTCTCTTAAATATTTTTTTTGTATATTTTAATAATGGCAACAATGATTTTCTTATTAAAACATTAGTAGACTTCAAGTTTCTGAAAAAATAAAATAAAAAAATATATTTTTAAAAAAAAACTATATTACTCAGATTCAGAATTCGCGATTGAATACTATATATCAATATTGAGGAATGAGGAGAAGTAATAATTATGTGAAAAATGTGAGTATACTGTTGCAATATATTATGGAATATTATTTTAATTTTTCAAATTAATTTGATAATTATGCAACAAATTCTAGTCGGATTACTTTCCCATTTCATGGTACTGATATTTATTAATGATAACAAATAATGGATAATTAAATATCTATTGACTTGTTTTAGTGACGGACCAGGACGAAAAATTAGGAGGATGAATATATATAAAAGTAAAATAAAAAAAATTAAGAACGATCAAAGTTTGAATTTTAGACCTCAAAATGATAATCAAAATCTTCTAATCACTAAATCAATTAGATATTTTTATTCTTTTGTTAATATTTATTTTATATATTAATTATATATATATATATATATTTTCTATATCGAAAAGTTTAGGAGGACCGAGTCCCGGGGCCGCCCCTGCTTATCAATATATATAATAATAATAATTATTTATTTTTATAACTAAATATATAAGTATTTATTATTTATATTCAGGAATTCGACATCACATCTAAGCATCGGATGGAAAGTTGTCAAATTTGATTAAAATATTATTTTAAGAATTAATAAGATGTTAATAATTTTGAATACTAATAAATTTCACATAAAGATCGAGAAAAAAAATAAATAATAATTAATATAATTTAGCAATAAAATCAAATATATTTCTTTATATTGATTCGGAAGTTAATGAGTTATGACGGTTGGCATGTCCCTCCAACTCCAAGCAGTCATTTATAAATATCTATATGTGGCAAAATAATGGCTCTCTTGTAGTTCCAAAAAGTTGCATTATATTGCAATGATTTCGTTACTTGGATACTTTGTTTGTTTTCTTCTAATTTCACAGTCCCAATGACCAATTTTTGTTCCTTGCCAAGATGAAGAAGATTTTTTTAAAAATTATATAATAGGATTTAACAGATATATACCTTATATAAATAAGATACAATATATATTTTATTATTTAAACGTTAAATTTAAAGTTTATTATTAATAAAAATAAATAAGATAAATTTTAAATAAATTATTTATTTTAATCGCACATCTCAAATTCAGTAATCTAGATAATAGAAAATATATTATATTTATATCTTCATTAAATCTTATATAATAATCCAATAAAAATGTTAAAATAAATAAATAAAAGTAAGGCTGATTAAATCCATAAAAGAAATTATCAAATTTCGCTTATTATCAAATTTTTAATCTTTCAAGTACCAAACTTTATATGAAAATTTCGAGGGCAACATTTGGAACATTAATATGCATCCTCGCAGTTGAATTTCTCAATTTTGTGTAATTAATATAAGAAATTAATCCGACGACGAGGATGCTCTATTTTGAAAAGTGCCCTGCACAAAAATATTGTGCCAATTTTATTTATTAGTTGAAAAATAGAAAATAATATTGTTGGATGTGTAATTGGATAATCAAGCATATCTTACATGATAAGTAGTTTTGATCCACGGATATTTGATTAATCTTTAGGATTTTGAACTCATGAATTATGATTTTATGTGTTAATAAATAAATAAAATTTGTATTCCATTGTTTTAATTATGGTGGTAGGAAGAACATTATTGAAAAAAAAAACGTTGTCGAATTAATTTATTTTCCGTATTTTGATTCAAATATATTTGGATTGATCTTTAATACGACGAAAGAAAATATAATGATATATAATTTTCATCGGTATCATTGCATCGTACTTTGTTTCAAATATTAAATTATCTCAACTTATTAACTTTTTTATATGATGGACAACAATAATTAGAGTTGGCAAATTATTGTTCTTCGTCCGTAGCTATTAAACATCAAGTATTTTATAGGAACTTTGAGTTGATCAATAATAAATTTTGTAATTTTTCATCAATATGCTCGATATTCGTACAAAAAATTATATATATATATATATATACTATTTGATAAATGAACTAATTAATTATTTATTGAAGATAAAGACAGGATAATGTATTTCATCCAACATACATAATTTTAATCAATCACATTTAAATTATATAGATACATACTAACAAAAGTTATTAATTTATAAACGATACAATTAAATCATGACATGTGATTGTTGTAAATTTTAAATAAAATATTATTTAATATTATAAAAAATATAAGGGGACGAAATATCAATGGTATTTTGAATTTGAAAAGTCATCCGGAAAATATTAAATGATTTTTTATGTACCATTTTTTCTCTTAAATTTATTTTTTGAATTAAATAATAGAGCCGAGATTAATTATTAAACTGTTAAAATTGGATACCCTCTCGTTTATCCAATAAATAAAATAAAATAGAAGTAATTTTCTTTAGAATGGTAAAACTTGTCCACCTAATGTGATCCAATAATGCATTCGTTTTAGGTTATTCAAGTTCCTGACTTGAAGATACAAAATTATTATTATTATTATTATTATTATTATTATTATTATTATTATTATTATTATTATTATTATTATTATTATTATTATTATTATTATTATTATTATTATTATTATTATTATTATTATTATTATTATTATTGGTGGAATAGAATCATGGACTGAATGAACTTATGCTCAAACATCGAATTTACTGAAATTTTAAAATTCTAATTTCAAGGAGCGTGTGTGTGTTAATAACATAAATAAATATTAAGATCACAATTTTTTATTGACTTAATCTTTAAGACATTTGATAATTATCTATGATATGACCAAGAAATCTTAAGTTTAACTTATTAAAAATTAATTTTCTTACTTAAATTCACATGGTAAGTTGAGTTAGACCAAAATTGTATCTTAAGAATATAAATATTAAGATGTTATCTAGATGTTAACTTAAAGATAGCTAATTTAAATTAATAATATACATCTAAAAATCATTCTATTTTATCTTCAAATCACTATCAATTCTTATTATATTTTAATTAGATTATAATTTCTTTTCTTTTTTTTGAGAAAATTAGATTATAATTTCCTCACACTTTTATTATCAGAATAAGTATAAAATAAAAAATTAATTTCCAAATAAATTCTTATTGGTTCTAATATAAAAACACTAATAAATGTTATTTTAATAATACTATCTTCGGTTATTTATTTTTACTAATACTTTCAGGGACTAATAAATATATGACGTACATTTCTGGTGCAATTATGCGGAACAAATTTATATATCATTTTCTTCTCTTCCGTCATTCCGTGGGAACTTTGTACTATTACAACATAAGTCCTTGACATTCACTTTTACATATTCAGTAATACATATTACACTATACATCCATTTACGGTAATTCTTAATCTTATCATTAATCATTAGGGTGTTCGTCAGATCAGAGCGACACCATGAACTTAACGATTCGAAGTGATTCAATTTCAATTGGATCATATCAAATCGTTGATCAGGTCGAATTCGAGTCAACTCGATTATAATCTGATTACTAATATATAGGATATAAATCTCAATTTTCTGTACCCGATCTGACCCAATATGATGACCCAAATTTTTATTTATGTGATTTTCCCTTAGATCTTATTTATCTTTCACCCAACTAGCAAAGGCCCACATGACGTGGTTCAACAACTATTGGTCGGTTAGCATCACAGGGAGAAAAGAAGGATCAAGTCGCATGAAGCACTTTTAGCTGACTTTGTCTTTTATTTTTATTAAATTTAAAATAATTTATTTTTGATAAAAAATTTATATTATTTTAAAATTAAAAAATATAAAAAAGTATACGTTATATCATTTGAAATCAATACAAACTTTTGAAAAAATATATTTTTTTCTTATTTAAAAATAACTGAAGTTAAATATTATAATAAATAATTAAAAATATATAAAAAAATAATCGGATAAATTAATTACCCGACTCGATCAAATCCGATCTAATGAAGATCAAATTGAATATAATTCGATGCCTAATTTATAATCATTCCGACACAACTCAATTCGAACAAAATCAATCAGGTCAAGTCGAATTTGATATGAGGTCGAGTCAAATTTGACTCATTAATATCCCTACTGGTCACATTTTTTTATCAGTATAATAATTGCAAAGTAAATTGACAAAAATATATTGAGCACCCAATATTAAATACTTCTAATCATTTTTTTATTCTCATCTCAGTGTTAGAAAATTATCAATTCTCCAATTCATGTGGCGAATTTCGATCCATATTGAATTCTATTAATTTGATTTTCACTTTGGATCATGCACCTAAATATAATAGATGAGACTCTTAACAATATGAATATCAAACCTATTTAAGCAAGGAGAAGCTGATTATCCATCCAACTCAACTATCATCAGTTGAATCAATTTTGTTTTCAATATTAGATTCATTTCTTTGATGATACGATAATGCATCGAACTCAAAATAACTACAAGTGCATGTAAATGGACTTCAACATGAGGGATTATATATATATATATAACATATGTGCATGATTGATAAATATATAAAATGTTATATATGTTCACGTCACGAGTTTATCTAACCATATTTTCAGCTCCACGTCTAATATATTATCTAGAGTTTGAACATATCAACCAAGTTTGGTTGGCACATTTGATAGTAGGGGTGTGTTCCAGATTGAGGGATCAGAGCTAGTAACCTCGAGTTCGATCTTCGGAGTCGTCAATTGATCAGAGAGATATCATTTCTACTCTTTACCTCACTTCAGATCAGTCACGTGCTAGTGGTCCGTCAGGGGCCGAAGAAAAGTTTGAACATGTCAAAATTGATTCTAAAACATACGTTTAAAACTTCTTCTAACTCGGCAAGATGTAGCAAGTTGAATTCCGATAGAAAGAGGTCATTTTTAATAGGGTTTAATGTTAATATTTGTGGAAGGTTAGCATGAAAAAAAAACATTGAGTTGGACTAGTTGTTGTGAACTGTATTTGTAATCATGATATATGATTTTATATTAGAGGATTTGTTATTTTCAGGATTCAATTTTGACCCTCTAATTTGAGCTTTAGACACCACCAAAGCAATTAAACATATGAAAATGCATTTTTTTTCTTACAAAATTATATCACAATTTTATTTTTCAATGTTATTCTTAATGATGTTCAAATATCATTGAATTGACTGTCATTTGTCAAATGGGCTTTTATTGGGCCTACCACTGGGCCCATTTACGAAGTGACCTTAATCACTTTGACCTTAATCAATTTTATTTTATTCTTAGATTCAATTGGGTTGGAAAATGGTTAGAAAATTTAAAAAATGAGAAAAAAAAATTCCTGAGGGTATTTTAGTGTTTTACATATTAAAACATAATAAATATTCCATTTTCTTTTTTTTCTCAGTAGCATTTGTTGGACCGACTCGTCATGTGCTCTTTGGCTCATTTTAAGTTCTAAAATACCGATTCTTTTTCTTCGTTTTTTTAAAACAGAAATATAATTGGTTCCAAAAGATACAATTTTTTAGCCCCTGTTTGTTTGTACTAGGCCTTTTTATATATCCTAAAATCAAATCGTTATTAACAAAATCCTTATGAACGATGGAAAATAAACAAAAAAACAAAAAAAGTGACGTATGAATTATTTAGGATAAATTTCATCAGTAGTTTATGAACTTTTATTCTGAATTTATTTAGCCCCTTTTTTTGTACTCGAATTGTCCCTAATCCCTTTGATCAACTATTATTAGTGTTTCAGTTTACCTTTTTTTATTAGGTTAATATGGTCCATCTAAATATTACAATATGGACAATATTCAATCAAAAGAACCATGGAAGAAAAAACCATTAAGATTCAGAACTTTTAAAATATTTGTGTGAAAAAAAAAATGCAAAGAAGCCAAAAATCAAAATGTATATTGACATTTTTTCTAAAAACACCACCATAAGGAAGCACTACTGATATGTAGCTAAAACAAATAAAAAGAGGAATCACAACACCAATAGTTTCACATGTTGAGGCGCCAAAGGACGAAGAAGTTTATAAAATTTCTCGCAATCAAGCTTCATCTTAAGAGGAGACACTTTTAGCTTAGACTCCAAGTTGGAACAACGCGTACTTGTCTGAATGGTCGCCACCTCAAGTTGAGTGGCATTTGCAACAAGAAATCTTACTAGCTCAAGTTGATTGCTATAATTGATGGGAAAATTCGAGAATAAGTAGAATCACAAAGAGAAAATGCAGAAAAATAGAGAACACACATATTTATTCAGGTTCACCCTTTTGAGAGGACTACGTCCTGCAAGGAGATTTCACTATATTATTATTTTTCGTTACAATCGCTCAATACCAAATCTGAAATAAGAACAATTTATATATAGGTCCAAAACCCTAACAAATAGTAAATCTCTTAATCTCCACCATACGGGCTAGCTTAAATAAAAGTTCAAATCCGTTTAGGTTTCGGGGATGCTGCCCCGAACCCCCGCCCGCTCACCGGCGAGCGGGGCAGCTGTCCGTTGACCGGGCGGGCGGAACCCCCCGCCGGGGGCGGTGCCCCCCGAACTCCCTTTTATGCGCGTAGGGGTTAGATGTCGTTGGGTAATACTCCAATTCGCCTAAGCTTACGTGGGCGTACCCGGTGTGAGAAATAAGAGACCTTAAAGTATTCGCCAACTCCAACAATAACTAGTAAAACCATCCATTGTTGTTGATTTGAGATGATTATGAGGGCACTCAGGCATTGTTCTAGCTTCTTTGCTTCCACTTTCTAATGTAGCTCCCCATATCTGCATCGCATGGAATAATTACGACAAAAGTATGTAAGAGCAATGCAAGGAAAATAAAAGTATGAACTATCTTGGGGTACATATAAATATAATACGAACCAATTTCAAACATGAATTGCTTAGTAGAGTTCTTTAAGAGTTAAAGAAATAAGTCGAACTTAATATATAAAGAGATATTTTGAAATTCTTACTCGAACAACAAACGTCTCCAGAAAAGGAGATGCATTAATAATAGCGGTAGCAGTGTAAACGTCAATAGTAGCAAGACAAAGGAGATCCAAGTGTTTTAGATTAATGAATCTATCTTGAAAATGTGGTATGTTAGGCACCTGAAAGAAAATTGTAAATGAAGAAATAAATTGATATTTTCCTCTAGTAAAATTAATATTATAATTAATAAACGACTGTATTCTTAACAAACGTACCTTAGGTGTCGATTCTGTATCAATGTACAATTTTAGATCCTTCACAGAAGCTATGGCTTGAGGGAGATGATCAATAAAGTATGATGAAGCACCCAAATTTATACAAAAACTTGCTTTTTCAAGCACTTCAACTTTTAATGGCACTTCATTGCCCGTATATCTAAAAATTGAGAGGTTTGGCGCATAACATTCAACAATTTCTAGGTTGTTACAAAGACTGATATGCAAGACCTCCAACTTGCATAATGATGCAGGAATTCACAAGCTAAGCAATCGATTGTATGAGATGAAACTCAATTCCTTTAGAGCAACACACTTTGGCAATAAATTCTGAATGACTCCATCACTAACATGAACTGATTCTAATCGTAGGGTTCTAAGATTCTTAAAGCCATCCAAATTTTGAATTGGTAACTCCAAAGAACAAAACTTCAATTCCAGAAACTCTAGGAAACCTCCTCCTCCTCTTTTGTTTGAAAAATGATGGCAAGGAAAATTGTATCGTTCTTTATATGTGATCGCAAGTTGAGAACAAGCTTTTTAGTCCTTGATGCAATAGCACATGAAATCCATTCATCGACATAGATGGCATGCTTTCGTTCGAGGAAGAACCTAATTACTAGGGACTCAATTGATTCTCGATGACTTCGCAAAATGAAGTTTGCAACATCAATAAACTCCGTGGTGATTTGCATAGATACACCAGTTGCTCTCAGTGCCCCGACTTCTATTTGTTGTTTCAAGCTAGTCTTAAGCATCACATTAGACTTATATGAAAGCACATTTCCGGCATCGATGACGAGATTAGGAATATATTTCCACATGTGTCTCCATTTACGTGATACGATGCTAGTCCTCACAACATCTTTGAAATCCAAAAACGATATTATTTTAATCAAAAGTTCCTACAATAACACAAAAAAGAAAAAAAAAGAGAGATGACTGCATAAGAATATATACAAATAAAGTCAGTCTTGTTTCTGCTGATTTTATGACATGAAAAATAAGAGGACTATACAAACTAGCCAAATTAAAGCAAAATATTCAATTAATTTTGTTTCCCTAAAAATTTCAAAATTTGTGGTACCTCTGGAAGCTTATCAACGTGGGCCGAGAGCCTCATCTTCTTTGGAGGCATATTCAATTTATCTCCCTGCTTGCCTGAACTGCAAATAGGAGCTAGTAAAAAATTGGTCGACCAAAACTTTTGATGTAGGAGCAAATTACACAAATAAAATCGATGATATAAACTTAAATAATTAACTGATATCACTGATGATCAAAAGAGAGAGAGAGAGAGTAATATCTCAGATTTTAAAAAATAAAATAAAGGGGAGAGGATAAGATAAGAAAAGATATAATTGATTAAGATTAGGAAAAAAATTTGAATTGAAGTCAAACTGTAATATCTTCTTATCAATTAAATATTTTTAATCATATGTTAATTATTTTTAAAGGAATTCTAAT
Source organism: Pontederia paniculata (assembly GCA_001647135.1). Taxonomy (NCBI): domain Eukaryota; kingdom Viridiplantae; phylum Streptophyta; class Magnoliopsida; order Commelinales; family Pontederiaceae; genus Pontederia; species Pontederia paniculata. Next base: position 5,631 of record LTAE01000171.1, on the reverse strand, counting down.
CACATAAAAGATTATCTTATAGAATTATAATTACATACAAAGTCAGAATTTTAATTGCACTCAGACTCCATCTAAGGATGAATTTCCTCCCTATAAATAGGACCCAACCCCTCCTCTCATCTCATTATTTTCTTCCTCAAATTCAAGGCATGAGGAGTTCTCTCTCTCTCTTCTTCCTCCTCTCTCTCCCTCTCCATCTCTCTTTCTCTCCCTCGGCACCGCAGTCATGAAGGACCAACACGGACCGTGTCCACATGGGATGCGGGCCATGTTGCACGGAAGAAAGAAGCAGACAGTCACAAATCGCGTTGCAACCATGGAGCATCATGAAGACATAGGAAACGGGCCATGTCCGAGTAGGACCCGGACCTCGTCGCGCGTGCTTGATGAAGAAGAAATGATATCGAGGTATCAATCGGCGAGGTACGTAATTAGGATCATTAAGAGGAAGCATTTTTCAGGTCTTAATCGATGATTTATGATAATTAATGAAGGTTTTTGGTAGATTAGGATATATTAGTATGATTTAATGAAAGAGTTTGTCGAATCTGGGTAACTTGATCACCGGACACGGACCGTGTTACCCTAACACGGCCCGAGTCACGATGTCGGCATAAGATACGTCGGACTGATTGGATCAACAACCGACCGTGTTGATCAACACGGTCGGATATCCCTGGAGAAGTGCATCGCGTCATCCTGACGCGTCGTGCACACAGGACGCATCACCCTGACGCGTCGTGCACGCAGGATGCGTCACCTGACGCGTCGCGTGACCTAAAACGACTGTGTGCCTTGTTACGCGTGCGGAGATAATTTTCATAATATAATAATGAATCTAATAATCGCGCTGGAGCAAAACGGGCCGTGTTACTCTACCCGGACCGTGTCGGCTAACGCGGACGATGTTGCCTGAACGCGTGAATTGAACGCGCCTCGACCGAGAACGACGCGGACCGTGTCCGACCTGACGCGGGCTGTGTCCAGGTATGATGATGTGATGAATGACTTATTGATTGACTAATTGAATTTGATTGAGGTAGGATTAGTAATTTCTCTCACGCTAACCTAGTATGATAGAATAAAGGGTTAAAAGTTATTAATGATTGTGTTTGAATTTGTACATGAAGATGAATGCCCCGACGGTTATTGATTATTGTTACCGATTGCTGTTACTGATGGTTCCTTAATAATCAACAATCAATTCTTTGTGAAGTATTGTTGACTTCTTCTAGTTTAACTGAGTCCTGTGGGACTACTGATGAAGATTTACTGATGGGTCTAGGGTTGACCCCATGGCCTAGTTAGCCATTATGATGACGGATCGCCGACTGCTCATGACTGACTGAATTAAAAGATGCCACCAAGATAAATGATAAAAAAGTACTGATATCATTGTTACTGTTACTGAAAAGAATTACTAAATACCGAGGTTTCATCTGATTAGTGTTACTTGATTACTGATCCCTGATTATTATTTTCTCATATATGATCTTACATACTAAGTTTCACAACTCACGGGTTCTACCCTTGCGAATTCAATTCGATATGTGATTTTGATCTTTGATAGGTACTGATGATGGTGCTGATGGTGATGCAGCTCGTGGTGGTCTGCTTTGCATATGGATTAGGATCATGGTTGAGTCCTGCTGGTCATCTGATAGAGATGTATATTGTTCTGAGTCCTTACTAGTTATTTGATTAGTCATTGATATCTAGTAGTTTTGTTGGAACTATGTATTGGATTATTAATTTTTATATTATAGAAAGATATTTTAGTTTATATTGTTATTGTTATTTGATGTGGCCCTGAGGTGACCCGTCAAATGGTCAAATCAAAGGTAATGATATAATGTGGTGGCGTCTTCAAAGTTAAGATTATTATNATATATATATATATATATATATATATATATGATTCAATGGAGGTGCTATCTATTTAAATAGGTAGCATTGTACTAGTTATTTTATCAACCGTAGGATGTTAAATATACACTAGATCTAATAACTTATAACAAACTATTTAAAAAAGAGAAAATCTTATATTCACCGTAGATCTAACATCTTATTGCTACTTACTTAAATAGGTAGTACCTCTATTCTGATAGTAGTCCGCTCATTTTGCAAAGATGAGAAAATAAGAATGGTTTTTATTACAAATTCTGAATCTCAAGTTTAGTAATTTTTTGTCTAATATTTTAGATCGTTTCTCGAGGGAGATCCATGAGCGTAGAACAAAGAAAGATAAGTTTGAAAATAAATGCTAAATAAATTTTATCAATAAAAATCAAAATTCGATTTTTTTTAAGTTATTAGTTAAAGGTTGTGCTAATATTTTTCGGGAAGACTTTAATCTAATTCCAACTAAACTAAATTCTAATTTAAAGACTTTTTTGTTGTTGTTTATTGCTTCATTAGTTGTTCTATTTTTTAAAAAAATAATATTACTCAGAATTTTTCTTTCGATAATTTTTGTAGATTATTGGTAATCTAAACTTAAAATTGCATAGGCTCACCAGGTTACATTGTTTACTTATTTTAATTCGTAGGCAATCTGGATTACCTAGCAATGCATATTACCTATAAAATGGTAATCCACTAAGAGAGGAGTGTCTATCTAGATTACTACCCAAGTGGTAATCTTATTTATATTAGTTTTCATGTTTGCCCTTTTAAATATTCTATAAATAAAACATAACACAATAATAAATCATTATATAATAATAACAACAACACAAATAATAATAATAATAATATAAAATAATGATCATAACAAATATTATTTAAATAATATTATTTTATTATAATCGTATTATGAATTAAAATACAACACTAATTATTTATCAGTATTATTAATTAGACTAATATTTTTATAAATTATTACTATTAATTATAAAGATTATTTTATTATTATTATAATTTGAAGGGTATTAATTATTTAAATATATTAATTTGTGAGTTTATAATTTAAGTTGTTAAATTTTAATTCAATAATATAATTTTTTTATTTTGTAATATTTATAAAGGATATTTTGATAAAATGATGTATATTATTTAGTAATCATTTATATAAGTAAATATGATAATCTGAATTACCATCTAGATTACGTATATATAGTAAACATGATAATGCACATTACTAATAATTTAATAAGTGATAAACTTTTATTAAGTAATGTAGATTATTAGGTAAGTTTTCTCTCTCTCTCGTATGATCAGTCTTGTAACAGAGGGGATCATCGGCGATATCAGTTAATTATTTAAGTGTACATCATCGATTTTATTTGTTTAATTTGCTCCTACATCAAAAGTTTTTGTCCACCAGTCTTTGACTTGCTCCTATTGCAGTTCAGGCTAGCAGGGAGATAAATTGAATATGCCTCCAAAGAAGATGAGGCTCTCGGCCCACGTTAATAAACTTTTAGAGGTACCACAAATTTTGAAAATTTTAGGGAAACAAAATTAATTGAATATTTTGCTTTAATTTGGCTAGTTTGTATAGTCCTCTTATAATATGTTTGCGACTCCATCTCACGAATTTTATTTATTTATTCGTTTTAGGTACTTGTCTTTTTTTTCATGTCATAAAATCAGCACAAACAAGACTGACTTTATTTGTATATATTCTTATGCAATAATCTCTCTTTTTTTTCTTTTTTGTGTTATTGTTGGAACTTTTGATTAAAATAATATTATTTTTTGGATTTTAAAGATGCCGTGAGGACTAGCATCGTATCACGTAAATGGAGATACATATAAAAATATATTCATAATCTCTTCATTGATGTCAGAAATGTGCTTTCGCATAAGTCTAACGTGATGCTTAAGACTAGCTTGAAACAACAAATAGAAGCCAGAGCACTGAGAACAACCATGTGGGACTAACTTTCGTTGTTCAAGGGAGCACGCGAGATTGACTCTTATACCTTCTGTAACACCTCCGATACATTCAAGATATTGTTCGCTTTGGACCCACGGTCCGCACGAATTTAAAACGCGTCTTGAATGATAAGAGAGGATGCTACATATAAGTCCATGATCACCTCCGTATATTGTTCATATGAGACTAACTTTCGTTCTCATCATTTTGGATCTTACAGATACAACAACCGAATAAGCTTCTCAAAGTGATAGACAAGAAAGGTTTATGCGATGAAATATCCTATTGTAGATCATTCAATGTGTTATCCAATTTGAAAATTTGTTTTGTTTCTTTTTTTGTTGTATTTTTCTGAAGTGAAAATCAAAAGATTTTTTCTTGTTTTTTTGTCTTTTTTTTCTTGTAAGATCTTTTGTTTTTTTTTTCTTTGACCCCTTCTCAACCGCAAATAATCACTACGTGAGTCATGCCCTAAAAACTTCAAAACTATATGCATATTTTAAAAATCTAAAATTTAAATTTAGAAAATCATAATGAACCTGTTTGTCAAATTCAAATTAAAATAATTAAATTTGAAATTTATCAAATTGTATTATGCTAAATTCTAAAATAAGAAAACTTCAAACATAGTTTTTCAAGAAAATTAAAAATAAACATGTTATTTGTATTCAAAGTAATATCATAATATATTTTTTAAATCCTAATAAAACTAATTAATAAATATATTAAAAAACAATATCACATATTTTTAACAATATGAAATTACAAATAAGAGTTCTAGTTCAAAAAGTTTAAAATTCTAATTTATTATTATTATAGTTACATTTTCCTTTGACAAATAAAAAATATTTATAAATCACTTAAACAGAAAATAAATAAACTTAGATATATTAATTATTTTAAAAGAGTCATAAATAAAGTAAATTAAAAAAATTATGATACATGATTTTAATTGAAACACTGCATAATATCTAGTTTAATTGTATGATTATATTTTCTATATACATATTTTTAAACAATTTCATCTACAACAATTATTATACAAGAGTTGTTATATGTGTTAACTTTTAAATTAGAACATTTTTTTTTCTGAAATTCACTTGAGTTAGCTAAGGCTCTCTTAAAATATTTATTAATATTTTTGTTGGATTAGTTATATTTTCGCTAACATAAAACATGTTGTCTAATCATTAGACTAGTCGGACTCAATGATGGACTGAGACTCTAATCTCTGATCAGCGCACATAACTATTCACTATGCATGAGTTGAAAAATTGGTGACTTTTTCCATATACTGGGGTGATAATCGAAAAACTATGTCGTCTAATCACCATGAAACTCTTTTTTTAATACTTGCAAGCATGTGCCTCACCTCACATTGTCTTCATGAGTGTATGCTTGCGAACTTGTGAACGTTGCAATTAATTTTGAGCTGAACCGGTAAGTTTTATAAACCTATTTGGCAATGGGAGGGACTTGGCCGCTCCCTAATTTTTTAGTTATAAACTAACATATGTATTATCATAAATTTCTTTCATAAGTGTATAGTTCTCTAGGTGTGGAGGATTTGTTTTTCAGACTCGTTTGCAAATGTATTGCCAAGTGTAATAAGCTCTAATAAATTATTTACTTTTGACATTTTATATGCATGTGTAAAATAGTTTTTTTAAAAGAAAATATAATAGTTAATGTAATGTATTATCTTGCATTGTTCTCACATAATAAACAATCATTATATATTTTTTTTTTTG
>LTAE01000170.1:80880-106446 GCA_001647135.1 Pontederia paniculata | reverse complement strand
CACACACACACACACACACACACACACACACACACATATATATAACTCATTTGAGTGCTAATTTTTATTCTCGACAAAATATGTGGAGGTCTAAAGGGTACATTTCTTTGAGATGTTCCATTAACTTGGACATTTGTATAAAAAGTGTTTTTGTTAATCCATCCAAAAATTGATTTATAGGAATAAAGTATAAACAATATTTTTTATATAAGGAAATGCACATAAGCAGAATGCAATAAAGCCAAAAAAGTAATAAAAAAATCATTTATGAGTCAAATCCTTAATAGGAGAGGAATCAACAGTTTAACAAGGTGAAAAGCATGCGATGGGCCTTATGCATTTTTTGGGTAAATTTCATGAGGGATGTATGTGTATATTACAAGAGAATTTGACTATAAGACTAGTAGTCATCAAATTATCATAATGCATATATGCTAATTGTATGCATGCAATGTAACCTTGCTCTAACCTTTCTTATTAATGCGCTAAAAGAATTTAACAAGATTGTAATTCTTTTTATTAATCATTGTATTAGAATAAACTCTTTAACCCTAATTTATTCAGTTCAAAAGTTTACATTATAATTTAAGAAAGATGTTATCTATCTAAGTACGTAGCATTTTCAGACTTATTTTAGTTATTATAAAAATTAAAAATAGTTATTAAAATTAAAATCACTATATGCCCAAATGATTTTCACAATAATAATCACACTGAAAGATAAGTGTCATTGTCCTACTTTAATCCTTTAAATACAATATCTCTATACGTAGTAGTTGATTAATACAATTGACCAATTAGTCATTATTATTAGATTTCTTTTTTTACTTTTACATTCCTTATTTCAAATGAGATTAACAAGAAATAGCAGAGACAATTTTATGAAAGAAAAATCATAATAGTCACAAGTTAACAAAAGAATCCGTATAATAATTTTTTTAAAAACTGTAACACCTCCAGAAGCACACATCATCACTTGCCAAAATGTTTTTTTGGAGACGCTACAAACTTATTTCTTTGATTTTACTTTTGACGATTGATTGGTCAACACTATAAATATATCATGGGAGAAGTCAATACTTAAACTATAATAAGAACATATGCCATGTACAAGTTATCTCACCATGAACATTATCACGATATCATTGTGTCATCACCATCTATTTAGACCTATTTACTTGCATGATCAAAAGTAGGGGAGATAATTTTCTTGTGAGTTATGAAACACAATATGTAAAGGATAATAATTCAACAGAGTAAAACATGTACGAAGACATAAATAAAGAAGACAACCTTGTAAATAATAATTCTTCTTTATTTTACATCTATATCTTCTCATTGCTTTCATTATTTTCCTTACTAATTTATGATAACATAACATTATTCAATTTCAATTCTTTCATTACTTTGCATATTTTCTTTTATGTCCTCGATCCATCAATGACACGAATATCAATTGCATCTATCTCTTGATGCACATAATCTTCTTTGTTCAATATATTCAAGCCACCCTTTAATTTAGGATCATCTTATTATTCTCTATTTATCTTATCCTAGGTTATTCAACCATTACAATCAATAGTAAGTCTTTACTAATTATGAATGTCATTGATTTTGATCTCGAAGTTATTAAGTCTAGCTAGGTCTTCAGGTCTCTCTCCGTGATCCAATAAATTTCATAAATAAGAGTTCTTGGAGGAACCCTAGGTCTCTCTCCGTGATCCAATAAATCTCATAAATAAGAGTTCTTGGAGGAACCCTCTATTTCCGAAGGAACCTTTAGCTCCCGAAGAAAATGACAATAGCCTCAAAGGAACCGTCGATCTTCGAAAATACTCTTAGCTCCTGAAGGAACTCGCAATAGTCCTTGACGGAACCCTCGATCTTCAAAGAGACCCTTAACACTTGAAGAAACTGATAATATGTCGGGAACCAACTCATACCCTCCAAAAATAAATTCAATCGCATTCAATGTTCATTTTAAAAATTACTTAAACTTTGGGGCATGATCCCTCTCTATGATATGTCTTATATAACCATCATCAATTCAAGCAATATGATAAATCAATAAATATAATGGAAGCATAATCAACAAACCCTTATCTATCAACTGTAGAGAAGACATGGCTCGTGTCAGGTTGAACACGACACATTTTTCCTAGGATTGTAGGTATACAGTCAAAAGGTGGCTTAACATGACCTGCGTCATGAAGAGACACATACTCATGCGTTTCAAGTGTGCGCACAGGACAGGGCCCGCATCGAAATGAGATACGACCCGTGTCATGTGCCTTTCTATTCAATTCTTGGCGTGGCCGATTTAGGGTCACTAGGTTCGTGTTACATTATTAGTTTCTAGTTCCTCTTAGAGTCGGTAAAGCAACACGATCTATGTCGGGGTGATGTGAGCCCTTCTAGGGTTAGGTCGCTTTGGCTCCATTCACATCTAGGGGTGATGCAACCCATTTCCTCTCCATTCGCGTTAAGTCGTTTTGGCTTGGTAGGAACACGACTTGTGTCAGGGAATAACACTGCTCATGTCTGGTGATGGTACTATCCTTGGTCCGAGGAAGACGATCCACATCCAAGGGTGACACAATCCATTTTCCTTGCCACATTGCTATGCCCGGGACACGAGTCATGTTCCTTAGGGACGCGATCGTTCAACATAGAATGCGAACTATGTTACGCGGTCCATGTTTTGTGTCTTGGTTAGTCATCTCGAGATTAATTAACGAATCAATTAATAATTTGTTACATTAGTCATAATCTTGAAGTGAGGATCCTAATCTAATGTTCATATTCATAAAACTTCTTTATACTATAATACACATATATGAAATATTAAAGTTGATCATCCTATTTACATTTGATTGATAATCAAATCATTTTCTTTTTTTTTTTGGTCTTAAGTCATTCTCCTCGCTCTTATCTCATGATGAACCTTCTTCTTTACCTTTTTTCCCATGATGATATAAAGCCATGAGGACAAGAGAGAGGGACAGGAAGAGAGAGAGAGAGAGAGAAAAGGAGAAAAAAAAAGAAAAAAAATGTGAGAAGAGAATATGAGTTCTTTAAATAGTATGTAATTAAATTAAGCTGGTTGGCAAATTTGATTTGCAGAATTGTGCCCCAAGTTGAAGGACTAGAGATAGTAGACCGAGTTTGAGTCCTAGAGTCGCCAACTTGGTTAGGATTTATCTTCGTCACACTCGTCCGAACACTGAATTAGTCGGATGCTATTTATCCAAAAAATATATAATTAAGACTTTTCAAAAATTATTTTGTAAATGATTATAATTTTTTAAAGATAATCTTTCATATAATTAAGAATCTCTCTCTCTCTCTCTCTCTTTATATATATATATATATATATATATATATTAACTTAGTTGAGAAAATATTAATATAGCACTCTTAGGGCCCGTTTGGATTAAGAACACCACCAGGAATAAGGGCTTGTTCTCACCTTTTTACCCAAACACCCATTTTTTTACAGTTGTGGGACCCACATCATTTATTGCTAGCACACATGAGTTAGTGAGAGCAACATGTTCTTACTTTATCCAAGAACAAGCTTGCTCTTGGTGGGTTAAGCAGATTGGGTTATCTGTAAGGTCAGTTGTCCTTATCCCAAGAGCAAATAAATTGGAGCCAAACGAGACCTTAACCTTCTCCTAATCCTAATCATAACAGTATCTTATCCAATATTTTTCCTTCTCATCTTTTAATTATTATTATTTTAAAATTTGAGGGTATTATAAAAAAAAATTTGTACTAACAAGGTTCATTCTCTAACTATTAAACCATAACTCTTGGACTTAGTATTAAAACTCAATCACTCTTTATGTATAATTGATGCTAATACGCCAAGTCAAAAACAGTGTTCTCTCAACTAAACGCCCACAACATCACACGTTACCAATTTATTTTCTTGTTCTTATCAGGACGATGAACCAAGTAAAAATGTTTTCTTAATTAACAGTCACCAAATTTATCTAATTGCACGTCGCTGTAAAATCCACTGCATTGTTGTTATATTTTATCTATGGATTTGAAATCCAAAATTGAACATGGCAACAATTTCATATTCTTAGGTGGACTAATTATGTTTCTTAATATTTGTCTCACAGGTCAACAATTCCGGTCATTTTTTTAGCATATTTAGTTTTCATGTACTTTTTATACTAAGCTCATAAAAATATATGGACAACAAAAATGGTAAAATCTACACTGGCATTAAATTCATGCTATAAAATAAGTTCATCCGTCTAATGCACAATTTATTTTTCTAACCGATAAACCCCAAAATAAAATTAAAATATTTATCTTACTCTCATTTTGAGTTACTTAACAAAAGTCAAATGAAATTTTGGATACAATGTTTAACATAATTTTTTTTTCCAAGCATGTAACTTTTACTTATTTGAAAAGAAAGAGATTAGTAAAAGTGTGAGGCATCATCTATTGATATTGGGATTACATGTATTAATTTGATCATAATTTCTATATGAATAATTTCGATAACAAATTATAATTATGAATTTAAAATTTGGTAACTAAAAATATATTTGATATGATATCAACACATTTATTTTTTCTTTTAAGAGATGTTTTATAAATCGAAAACTCTCGAGAAAATAACTTTAGAAATTTGTCTTCCACATAAAAACTTAAATTTGATTGATTCAGTCCCCAATAAACGGATTTATTCAACGACGATGCATATCCCAATATTGGAATTCAAATCGCATATTGGAAAAAGTAAAAAGGTTTGAAACATCATGATAAGAAAAATGTAGACTTATCTTAAGGCAACATGACGTACGTGAGCCCTCCACAATGGTCAGGTAAACGTGACAGGTTGAGAGCCCCAATGGAACACAATTTATTAGATGGAGATAAAAAAAATTGTAAACAAAAAGGAAAAGAGAAAGGAGACATAGAGAGCCTAACCATTCGCTCATTTACTAGTCAAGTAAAGGTTTGGTTGGCCTTCCAACTTCTCCTAATCTATGTAAGTTAATAGTTAGATTGATGTTACAAATTATATTAAAGATTATAAAAAAAAATGATTTTAAATATAATAAGTTTTCCATGTTTTTCAAACCTCAACCACCATACCCCTAAAAAATGTTAATGATATTATTTCAATTTTCAAATATAGCATTTATGGGTCAGTTCTAACGTGCTTCCAATTTATGTTTTTTCTTCTTTAAAGATGTTTGATTGGTAAAAGGAAAAGAAGAAAATATTTCCTTGTACTAAAAAATGATATAAATATACCAATGAACACAAGTAGCATATACTACATTGAAATGCTTGAATCACAGCACACAAAAGATAATGGATCTTTTTATTATTCGATAGCGATAGCGATCAATGTTTAAAATTTTATAATTAATTCGATTAAATGTATATAAAAACAGAAATTAATATTTTTCACTATTAATTTTAGGATTTCAACTTAAAACTATTAATTTCTAACTCTCAACTATTCCTGCACGGTAGGAACGAACTATTACTAGAGTCACACAAGGTAATCTGTTTGTTTTATTCTACATTAAAGCATGAATTCAAAACCTTATTTTTCAGGTCAGCAAACTCCAGAAAATGTTCCACAGCTGGAATCAAGTGAATGCAATTAATTTTATTGATTGTATTATACAATTCTTTGTTATTTTTTTTATAACTCTCAAATAGGACCTTGGATTATTAAAAAAACTTGAAAAAAAGCAAATTTAGGTAAGAGAATTTTTTTAGAAAGTTTATTTTCCTGTGTTTGTCTCTTTGGTGGATGCTAAACTATAAAAAGGAAATGCTAAGAAATAAAATTATTAAGTAACAAAAAAACACAATTTAATAACAAAAAAAAATCTTGTTAATTTTTTTTGAGCTAGCAAACAATCGAAACAAACACAGTTTAATAAATAGTTTGAAAAATGTCAACTCCTTGGAAATGTATCTTTTCTTATAGTTATATAAGTTATAATTAAGTCAGTCACAAAATTAAAAGGTATCAATATTTTATCTCAATACATATAGACTTTTTTAAATGCTAGTCCTAGGATTTAAAAGTCCCTCAAAGTTTAGTTGGTATAATTCAAGACGAAAATTATATTTTTTGAGCAGTGATGATTTTGGAATTTGTTCAATCAAATCAATGGCTTTGTTTAGTAAAGTTAAAAACGAAATGATCAATGATTGATTAGATATTAGCAGATAACGAATATGATGGACAAATTTAATTGAAAAAGAATTGATAAATATATCGCTTAAAGTAAATCAATTTAAAACAAAGAAATAAACGATCATGTTTATGATAAGAAAAAAAAAACAGAGATGAAATGTTAAAAATACATATAATATGACATTTGGAAATAGTTATAAAAAGAAAGAAAGGAAGACATTATTAAAAATAAAATGTCCAATTTCTAAAAGTTAAATTGCATAGATTAGTAAATAAGATATAAAATTTTGCCCTCTAAATGCTATTTATGTGTTTTAAATATTTAAGGTAAAGTTTGATCGAGTAACAATCTTAATTGCTTTTCAAAACAATTAAATTTTAATATACCAAATAGAGCCAAATATAGACATTCTACAATTATCTTTTTCCAATCATTTATGAAATAAAAAAATATTATTTCTATCCAAAAGGAGACTAATAAAATGGAAAGTATATTTGAGATCTTTTAATTTATGAATGAGTTATCAATCACGACGTTTCAAATTATTAAAGAATTTAACGAAAGTGTATTTTATACCATGTATCTTATTATTTAGATCGTTGAATTTAAAATTTATGATTAACAAAAATAAATAAAAAATACAAATATTAAATAAAATATTTATTTTAATTATATATCTTAAATTCAACGATTCAAATAATAAGATATATGATATATTTTACTTAAATATAATACACATTCATTAAGTTTATTATTAAACAGTATTTCAATATTTTAGATATTATAAAATAAAATTTAAATATTTATTTAGTTATTTATAAGAAGGGCTTTTGTGCCTTCGTCACAGGCAATGTCACAATATACAAATATTATAAAAGAACAAAAAAAAATAAAAAAGAAAGCAAAAGCTTCCTTCCTATTTCAGTATTCACATCCTCTTCCTCTCTCTCTCTCTCTCTCTATCTCTCTCCATCATTCTCTTCTCTTCTCTTTTTCCTCTTTCCCACACCCATTTAATTTGATTCCCAAATGGCCTTCTCACATCCATTGGATTGTACAGATTCCTATCTGCACTTCCATCTTCTTCTTCTTCTTCTGTGAAAAAAATTCTCTCTCCACCTCCTTCCTCCTACCTTCCCCTCTCCATCTCTCTCTCTCTCCTCTCCTTCTGTCTCCTTTGGATTTTTTTTTTATTTTTGTTGTAATTTTCTTTTGGTGTGTTCTTGGACTGGAAAGAGGAGGAACAGTGGTTCTAAGAGACTTGCAGTTCTCAGAGTTATTATTACTTTTGTTGTTATTATTTTGTGTGCGTCCAGAAAAGCTGCAACAAGATATGAACTCTTTCTAACATCAGCGCAAAGACTTTGCATACATAAAAAAAGGACTTTTCTTTGTTGCTCTTTTAATCCTATAAATCTTCACCTCTCTATTTTTCTTTTCTTTTCCCTGTCAATTTTTGGTTGAGGATTTCAGAAGGGGAAAGAGGAGAGGAGAGGAGGTTGTTGAGATGGTAAAGAGTGGACCTTGCCACCATTGTGGAGTAACAAGTGAGATCCTCTTCTTATTTCTGCGACTTTTTTCCTCTAAGATTTGATCTTTTGGCGTCGTTTCCTTCTTCTTTGTCTGATTTAGATCCTTATTTCTGTGCTCATTTGTTAATTAGCTTCCATTTTGTTCAATTTTTCGGCCCTGTTCTTCTGTATTGAAGTGTTCGGTTGCTTTCCTATTGAATTATGGGGATATGTGGAAGCTGTAGTGAGATGCCGTAGTGCAGATGGTGGGCAAAGTTTGTTCGGAACTAATGCTTTATGGAAGTCTGGGATATTCAATGTTGTTGGCTTGCACTTTTTCAAATTGAAGTCTGACAGTCAAATAAATCTGCGAAGTGCTATCAAAATTTAAGCATGTAAATTCATGCTAATCTGTTACCATGTGTTTTGAACATTAAGAAGAATATGCAATTTCAGTTTTTTAATCTTCATTACAGAAAATTTCTTGCCAGTACAGGCTATTAGTATGTGTGGAAACTGGAAATTGCCATTTTCCCAGAACGAAGGAATTCAAAAGCAGAAGTCAAATGGAATATATCTTGGAAATTAAAAGTGATCTCTTCAAGAGTTTGTGTGTTGAATTCTGAGTTTGCTGAGGACGAATGCACTTTCTCATGACAGCATCCTTAGTCTTCTTAATCATATGTCTTTGTACTCGGATGAATGTTTTGGTGCACAAATTTAATCCACAAACGAAGTATCTGCACTTCATTTCAGATTGAAAACACTCCCGGATCGCATGTCCTAGAACTGTGAGGGGGTAGTCATTTACGTGCTGAACACAGTTGAAATGCGTGAACTACCTGCTTTGCAGTATATTCCAAGTTGTTATGCTTGATATATCATCTTATTGAAAATTATCAAAGTGGATAAGATATACTTGACTCTCAAAAAATATATTAGCTTGTTCTAAATATGCGCTTATAACTTTTTTTTTACTAGATCTTCTTTACCTCCAGTTTTCCTTATATTTAGTGAACCAGAGACTTCATCTTTACTCCAAACATTTTCATAGGCAACTTTAGTTGTGTTTCAGATTTTCATATTTAGGTTCAACATATATCCAACATTTGTTTTTGGAAATCTATATGGCTGCTGATAGCTGATTTCTCAATAGGCACACCTCTGTGGCGCAATGGGCCACCTGAGAAGCCAATTTTATGCAATGCATGTGGATCAAGGTGGCGAACAAAGGGGTCACTGATAAATTATACACCGCTCCATGCTCGTGAAGCCTATGATTCAGAGGATTTTAAAGTTTCTAAAGCCAATAATATATGCCTGAAAGCCAAAGAAAAGTCACACAAGAAAAAACAGATCAACATTGCTGTACCAAGGGATCATGAATTACAATATTGTGACCAGAACTTCCGGAAGGTTGTCGAAAGGGATACAAGCAATCGATCTAGTTCAGGGTCAGCTATATCATACTCAGAGAGTTCTGCACATTTTGATACCATTGATGCAAGTGACATGACAGGTTGAAGATCTTACCTTACAGTAAATTGGGCATTTATTTATTTTTAAGGTGAAAGGATGGCCAATCAGTTGTGTTAGTCATACATATATATTAGAGAATGTAAGCATATACATCTGTGACCATGGCTATACAGTGTTGTCTCGAATGCCAAAGAATTGTACTTCACTGTTGTGTTAGCCATCCATATTATTTGAGAGTCTATTTTGCTTTTGTCCATTGAACTTTGAAACGACAAAAGGAAATCAGCAAGTATGACTAGTGACTTTGTTAGAATGGCTGAAATTGGTCTCCCGTCTCATTTGTTTTTTAATGTCTCATAAGTCATTATCATTAACTAAAATGTTTTTGGTGCTTACATAAAGAAATTCCTCTTCTTTGTATTATCACAACAACAAAACTGTCATAATAGATGTATGACTGTAGGCTGATTGCAGTTCTTAGGGTTGCTATTTTCTTTGCCGATGGAAAGTAACACCACTTTGGTAGGAAGTATGAGCAGGATGAAGTGATGAATCAATGCTGCATTACATATTTGCTTATTTCAAGCAAACTTTTTCCCTGTCAATTTTATTCTTTTTGCTTATTTTAAAAGCATACATGTTGATCTATTCTGAAAGTCGGTTTATTAGATGCTTCTTTTTTGTTTTTTTGTCTTTGTCAATAGTCAAATAATCTCGTGTTCCAACTTTAACATAATGGACTGCCAGCAATTAACTTTAGGTGTTTTCAGCATTCCTGGCACACATCCTTGTTGGCTTTACTTTAGCTTATTTGTCAAGAGTTTTTTCCTCTAATATATTCACAAAGCTCTTGATGGGTTGCATGTAATTTTTTTTGTTGCATGCACTGAATGAACCTCTTCCTGTGTACCAAGAATCTTCTGTATTTCAGTAAGAGTTGATACCTCCACTACTTATTTCTTAATGTTTTTATCATCAGGTTCAGTTCAGTCAAATGTCTGGGATTCACAAGTCCCATCCAAGAAGAGGACATTCATGACTCATCCAAAGCTCTCTTCTGTTGAGAAGCTAACAAAGGACCTGTGTTCCATACTGCATGAGCAACAATCATGTAACCTTTCAGGGTCCCTAGGAGAAGATTTGATTTATGAAAGTGGAACTCCATTCGATTCTGAAATTGGTTATGGAGGTGTGCTCATTAGGCATTCAATTTCAAAATTTGTAGAAGAGGAATCAGAGGCAAGCTCATTCCCATTAGACAATAAACAATGTGTCATTGGTGAGTCCTACTCAGGGTCAGGATTGCTACCTGTGCATCATGAAAGCAAAGAGAAAGTCTTTAAGAATATTAGTGTTGATAAGACAAGGAGGTTGGCCTTGGCTCAAGAAAAAGCTAAAAGGTGATATATACAAAACAGTAGATGCTTGCTTTGGATTGATGTTTCTGTAGAAGTTATGACTAAAGTTTTCATTTTACTTTCAAGTATGGATGTCTTTCTTTGTGCATGAAAGATTTACAGATTTGTCCATGGTTTGCTTTGTCCACCTTGCAGGGATCATGAAATTTCTAGCCTTTTGCAGGAAAGGAACTCTCCATTGTGTTCTGCAGATCTAAATGTAAGAATGGAGATCTGTTACATGTACCAGACCCGTAATTTTATTCCTTTATTTTGCATATGAAAATTGAAAATGATAAAGTTGAGTTTACCAAGTAAGATAATTCCTCATTTTTTTTTCTCTAACCTATAACCGAGCGATTTTTGATGGCTGTGCATTTGATGCAGGGTGTGATCAACTTTGACATTTTTCTGAAATATTTCACACAAGTGGAACAACAACAATTAATGAAATATATTCCTTCCATGGATACTTCCAAACCTCCTGAAAGGTTATTGAGGTTGCTGCAATTTTATTTGTTCTACTAAGCAGAATTCATTGCTTATGATTTCTACTTTTGTAATATGCAGTCTTAAGGCAATGTTTCAGAGCACCCAATTTTTGGAGACAGTATCGGACTACCAAAAACTTCTTCAGGAGGGAATTTTCAATCTCTCCTTTTCAGGAGCAAATTTTGAACAGTGTAGGACAGTAAAAAGACATGCATTACTTAGTCTGAATAGATATGAATGGGTGGAA
The DNA here is from genome assembly GCA_001647135.1 of Pontederia paniculata. Classification (NCBI taxonomy): domain Eukaryota; kingdom Viridiplantae; phylum Streptophyta; class Magnoliopsida; order Commelinales; family Pontederiaceae; genus Pontederia; species Pontederia paniculata. The sequence continues at coordinate 95,129 of LTAE01000170.1, read as the reverse complement.
TCCTATAACGACCTAAAGGTATAGCTAGTTTGGTACCATCTGTGGATAGACTTAAGAGTCTTTTAAGATATTATCTCAGTTTTATTGAACTTTGGTTTTAATAGAGAAGATAACTTGCCATTAATCTTTCACTTCAAATTTCCTAGGACACAATTCACAAACAGATAAAACCAGGAAAAGAATTAGGTACCAGGCCAAGTTTTCCTGGAGTTACAAACTTGATCTCCTTGAAAAGGCCCCATAGTGTTCAGAACCAGAATACCCCAGGTTTGATTTCGTCCCTTTTCTGTTGGCTGAATAACTACTACTTTGCTGTGACAAATACTGTGAAGAATTATGTTTCCATCTATTTCATCGGTGAATCATTCCATCATGTTTGTTTTTCTATTTATGTTTGCTGATGTATGTTACAAATCTGTTTCTCATAGTTTTCATCTTGCAATTCAACCTTGGTAAGGCATGTGCTAAATCAATATCAAATTTGAGATAATGATTGCCTTCTAGCATCTATAACTAGTCATTTATGTCCTTTAATCATACTGGTTTTATTTCCACATGCACTTTGAAATTCAAGCGGACATGAAAATGACCTTTGTAGTTTGTTTATGATTATTGAGGTAATCATGCAAGTTGTAAGAACTAAGAATCACGTCGATGATCCTCAGACTCCATAAACTGATTAGATATGCTCATCTTTGGTTGCAGGGTTTCATTTAGTTGTCCTTTTCTTTAGGCAGTAGAATTCCAATGGTGATGCCCCATGCAGACTGAGGCTTTCAATTACTGATAGAATAACCTTGTTGCCAAATATGAGAAAAGTCTTGATGGATGACTTGGGTTGTGCCACTTCACCTAAAAACATAATTTGAGAGAGGTTCTAGTTACATTATTAAGTCTAAAGTAGAAAAATTCTAATGCCTTAACACTGAATTTGTGTCTGTATTATGGATATTTCATCTGGATAATCTTGTTAACAGATGTAAAGGAAAAAAAACTGTTATAATTAAGTTGAACACCTTGTTGCCAAATAAGATTGATGGATGACTTAGTCATGCCACTTCACCTAAAAACATAATTTGGGAGAGAATCTAGTTGCATTATGAAGTCTAGAATAGAAAATTTTCAATGTCTTAACTCTGACTTTGTATCTGCTTTTCGAATATTTTATATATCTGGATAATCTTGTTAACAGATGTTACTATTATAAATAAACTACAAGTATTCCACAAGCAAATTTAATGCTTGATTTAAAATAAATTTATTTCTCAAGCTAATAAAAGATATGTTGCAAAAATTTCAGCACGGAAAGACATAATGAGAAGCCCTAAGAGGATGTGCAGAATTGTGGCTCCTCAGCTCCATTCAAAATGTTCATCTGAGCTTGTTTCCTATGAAGATGGCTCAAAACTAACTGATGAAACAGATGGTGGTGAAACCGAAGGGGCTTGCTTCAGTCGAAGAATCCTATTTGCATCTTCTCCAGAGCAAAGTACCCTGCTGATCTCTCAGTTTACTGCTGACAGTTCAGACCAAGACATACTCCTCGATGTTCCGTGCAATGCATCTTTTGCAGAGGCAGAGCTCTTATATCATCCTTGGAAGGACAAAACAGTGACAAATGGTTCTCATTCAGAGAGTGCAATTGTCGAAGGAGAAGAAAGCCTTTCCAGCTTTCCATCTTCTAGTTTCACCAAAAAATAGTCAGAGAAATAATATAGTATAGGAAGTAAAACCTTGCTCTTCCCCTCTCAAGTACTAGTGCTAAATGATGGGGGTATCATACTGTTAATGACTCTATTCCATCTTTGACTGAGAATAGAGTTACTTTTTTGAGTAGCCAGACACCCACTAATAATGCTGAAGTGCTGTGGACAATTTTCGCTTCCTGTATAGCCTGGCTATAGATTTGTAATATAGTTGCAGGATCAAAAACAAAGTTCCTATCAGAAAGAAAGAGGATGGAGCTGCAGTTATCTGTAGTTCCGATAAAAAAAGACATACAAGTACTGGATCACTGCAATTATACTTGGGAGCTTGTTTGATCAGATGATCTCAGTATGGCTGTTAAGTCTTGTGCTTTTTTAATCTGTACTTAGAGGTTTCATGAATGATTGAAAAGGGGTATTGACAAATCCAAGTACAGTGCAAACCTTGTGGTGAAATGGTCTTATTTCCTGTCTCATGTTCTATTTGCATTTGATACGATTCTTTAACTGTGGCGTATGCAATTTTGTGCTACTTCCTCCAAAGCAGGTAGTGTCTGAGGAGGTTGTTTGACTTGTTTCTTGTGCGTTTCGTCCAAAGCCAAAAGGATTTGGTTCATGTGTCATTTTTTTAGCTTTCGGCGCTCAGGGCGGTGGATAGATAATGGCACAGTTCAGTCAACGCCACCACTTCACCTTTCTTACAATTCTTCTCAAGCTAACAATAACTTCACCAAGTTATCAATTGGGGTGGTCGCGAAGTGGTAAAGTGTTCCTTCCCATTTAAAAGAAGTATAGTGATTTTTTATTGAAAACTTCATCCATCATAATGAGGTGTTCAATTCGAAACGATTAATATTAGTTCAATTCGGGACGTCACAGATTAATCGAATGTTAATAGACCCTGATATTATAGGGTAATAAAAAAATAAATTGACCGAGTTCAAGCTTCCCTTCAATCAAATTTCAACGTCAAGTTTGTAACTATAAAAAAATAAAATAAAAACAAATTAAAAATCATGATTTTTCTTCGCTTAGAACAAGGGCGTGTTTGACTGTTGTAGAAAAAAAATTCAAGAGTTTTAAAACTTTTCAAAAAGTACCTTACAATGTTTTATTAAACTAAGAAAAAAATCCTAAATAAATTGGATGCGGTTATAGAAAAAATATTTTGGGATATCGATGATGCATCATTTTTTTTTGCTTTCACTGTTGTGTTCGATAAAGAAATGGAGCTTCCACCTATTTATTTTTTACGACGTTTTGATTTTTTATCCGTTAAAAAAAATCTTACAAACAACTTTCTATAATTTTTTGTAATTTTTTTTTACGCTGCAGTACAATATAATGACGTAATGATGAATTCCAGAAGTTCTACAACACTTACAAACAGGTCCTAAAAGAAATAAGTAATCAGAAAAAAATTGTCTCCTTCGGCTACTTTTTTTCTACATGTTACCATAAAACATAGCTTCCAAAGGCAACTCATATGAGTGAAGTTTTTCACTGAAAATTTTGGCTCAATTTATTTGAAATGTGCGATTTGTGAGACTCCAAATATGAAAAGGAATTTGAAATTTCAAAGGGTAAAAGAAAAATAACTAATCCAACAATTCAATTATTGATGATGTATTTACTACGTTATTTCTTCACATTACCTACTAATTTATATTACTTAACATAAATATTATCAATATTTACTATATGTTAGTAATTTAAATGATAATTTATATTATCATATTTACTTATATAATTAACTACTAAATAATATATATTATTTTATCAAAATATCTTTTATAAATATTGTTAAGTTAAAAATTTTGTATTATTATTGAATTAAAATTTATTAACGTAAATTATAAACTCTTCAACATAAAATAATAACAAATACCCTTCAACATAAAATAATATTTATAATTAATAATACTTGTAACTAATAATTAGCATTATATTTTTATTTGTAATATGATAATAATAAAATAATATTATATAAAAATTGTTAATTATGATAATTAATTTTATATTATTATTTGTGTTGCTATTATTATATGATAATTTATTAATTGTGTTATACTTATTCATGAAAGATTTATAATGGCGAATATATAAACTAAATATAAATAGATTACCACTTGAGTGGTAATATGGATAGATAATCCTCTATTAATTAATATGAATTATCACTTCATATACAATCTGCATTGATAGATAATTTAGATTATCTATAAATTAGGTAAGTAAATTTAGTAACATGATGGGTCCAAGTAATTTTAATTTTAAATTACCAATAATTTAAAATTTTATCGGAAGAAAAACAACTCCTATATATATATATATAATGCAGCTGATTTTACAATCTTAAATGTCTACATATCTCAAGTGCTGAATTTTATATATTCAAGAAATGTAATAGACATATCTTTTTTTATTCTTTTTGAGGTTCGAGGACTTATACGGATGTCTATTTTATTATTAATTATTTAACTTCATTTTAGGAAGACGATTTATTCGCAGTAAAACAAAATATCAAAGAATGGTAAGGCTATTAGGTTTTACTGTTGAATGATCCAATAGATTCTATTATCATCAATCTTTAGAAAAAAATCAAGATAAATTTAATTCTCAATAATCTTCTTAACAAATAATTTACTTAAACCCAATAATGTGGTTGACATAGAGACGGTTTAATATTGTCAAAGGTTTAATATTAAAATGTTATACTTGTACTTTTATTCTCATTCTGCCGTATGCCATTTTTATCCAATTAAAACTGGACCCTCATTTTACTTGGATAAATTGAGTCATTGATTTTTTAAATTCATGGATCTCGCACATTTTAAAAATACTCAAAAGAAAATTAATTATTAAACCTGAACTAAAAAGTAATAAATAATAGTATAAAACATGATTAAGCAAAAAAAATATATAATTTCATAAAAAAATACATAGATTCAGAAAATTAATAATGATAAATATTGTAAATACAAAAAAATCTTATGAATCTTAACCAAAAGAACTACTTAACAAATAATAAAAAAAGTTTATTCACTTATCGGTTATTAATTAATTGTTCGAACCGGTCCAATATATCAGTTAAAAAAAAATCGTTAAGCGAACTAAAATTGAATTAGAAAATTCGGTTCAGTTGGATAATAGATCGATCGAATCACTTATTATTTCTGTGATGCTTAATCGTGCTCACTCCTAATAACATGACATATACAATTTTCATGTCATTTGTTTTAGGGCTCTATTGGATAATATTGAAATGAACATTAGATAGTAGTCAAATATTAAGCAGATAAGGAATAACAATTAGATAGTGCAGAGTAGTTGATAGTGGTATGATTATTAAATTTAATTAACGTGTTTGATAAATATAGCAATTGGACTAATTGATAATTATAAAATAACATAAAAATAGACAAATAATATAGAAATAATATTATTATATTCATATTTTTTATTTGTTATAGCATCATTAACATTTTTTTATAAAATATTATTATATCAATTAAATGATGACAGAAAATTTAATTCAAAATAAAAATAACAAAATCAATTCATGTCCATAAGAGAAAAAAAAAGCAAACACTAAATAAAAAATAGAATATAATATTTAGATATTACATAAAAATATATTTTATAGGGAAGAAAGTATGTTATGAATATATGTTCAACTTCTAAACTTGAGTAACATATATAAATTTAAATACATTACCAAACTCTAAATTTTTGACATGCACAGAGTTTAGGTTTAAAACACATTTGTCCCTATTGGAGAGGCTTACCCCGCTACTTTAGTATTAAAAAATCTTGAGTTTAAATTTCACCAATGAAACTTGTGTACCTCTTTATTTTTAATTTTTTATTTTCTTGTACCAAGGTCATCGGCCTTCCTATGTAATAAAAAAACACATTTGTCCATTAATAATATTAACCATTCAAATAATTAATTATTATTTACATAGTATATAGCAATGAAATGAACAATTATCTTTACTAAAACAATATTGTTAATAATAAAACATATTGTTCATTTTAACTATGATTTATTTTATTTTTTATGTGATGGCAAAAATAGAAAAAAGTGACTTTTAAGACAGAAAGAATTTTTATAACAACTCATACCCGTTTAATAAATTGTCGGCGTTTAATATTAAAATTGTCTTCAATTAGTATATACTATTCAATTAAACATAAGTGATTGATATTTTTAATTTAATAATTTCAATATTATATAATATATAACAAATAAAATTTTAATTTTGTCGTGTTGATGATTCATTTACTAGAGACTAGTCTTTTTAAACCAAAGAATTTATAATTGAATAAGAAAATAAATAAATAAATGAACAAAAATAATAACAATAATATATTATAAAGAAGTAATTTTTATACCGATAATTATTAAATCTTTCAAACATCACTAAATATTAAATATTAATTATTTAATATTATTAGTTATAGTTATTAAATAGATTAATAATGCTTTAATTTGATAAATACATATTAGAAACTATTTATATCGAGACCATATATAATGTTAAAGGGAAAGTTATGCATATACATAACGAAAAAGCGAATAGTTCCGGTGGAGGGGACTATTAAACATTAGGCCCATTACTTGTACACCTCGTCTTCTAGAAGTCCCATTTCTTCGGACACTTCCATTTTTCTCCTTTTCCTTTTTATAAACTATTTTAGTTTTTTCTTCTTTCTACTACTACTACTACTACTACTACTACTACTACTACTAATAATAATAATAATAATAATAATAATAATAATAATGACAGATATGTCACATGTGTACGTTCAGCATATATAAGAAAATATAAGTGAAAAAACAATTTTAATTAAAAGAATAAAAAAATAACATTTTTGTCTTGTTCTTTCACTATTCGGACGCCCCCAAAGAACCCGGAGAGACGAGAACAGAAGCAGACAGCCATCGCCACGAAGGCGCCGCAGCCGCGTCGATGGCTAACTACGGCGCGGCGGTGCTCCGGCGTTCGGCCGCCGTCATGGAGGGTGCCCGAGCCCACGCCCTCTCCACCCGCAGGGCCATCTCCCGCTTCGCCCGGCCGCAGCACTTCGCCCCGCCCCACGACGCCGAGGCCGCCGCCGTCCGCGCCGTCCGCAACGTCTCCTCCTTCCGCCTCCACTACGCTGCCCTCCTGTGGGCCATCCTCCTCGTCGCCCTCTTCCCCTCCCACCGCGCCACAATGCTTTTCCTCATGGCCTTCTCCAAAGCCGTCCTCCTCTACGGCGCCCTCCTTCGGGCTTGCCCGGGCTCCTTCCTCCTGCACCGCGTCCTCGACCGCCGCCTCGTAGCCGTCCTTGCCATTTCTATCGCCCTCGTCGAGCTCGTCGTCACGGGAGCCGTGGCCCAGCTGTTGCTCGCCCTGGGCATCGGCATGCCCCTCGTCCTGTTCCATGCCGTGTTCCGGGTTAGGGACGACCTGGAGGACTCGGATGCGGCCGCCGACTCCGCCGCCATAGTAGAAGACCTCGAAAAGGGAACGCAATAGTGTTCCGAAGGCATTGTTAACTGTTAGTTACACTGCCCCCTTTTATGTTCTTCTTCACTAATTAGATAGCGATCATCGTTGCAATTTCTTGACATGGAAATGAGGCCTTTTTATTATCGACTGCTAATAGATAAAGGTCTTACTAATCTAATTTACAGTTGGTAGGCATGCTTTTTAGCAATGTCATGCACTGTGTAGCCTGTATATAGCAATTTCCGAATGGAATGTGGTAAAGATGTATTACTGATGCTAGATCTATTCAATGTAGCAATGTTTAGTGCCCCATAAATTTGGGAAATCGTTAAAATCTTTGTTTGAAATGATTTGTAGCATTATATTTCCCTTGATTTTATTGCTAGGCTAATTGCATTAGAACTTTAAGCTTAAGTGCTTGTTCTAGTTTGTTTAGTTCATGGCTTTCAGACTTGCCTGCACTTTGTTTAGCTGGAGATGAAATTTCTTATAAGTGTTAAAATTTGAAATTACAAATGTTCACAATGATGATGTATCAGCACAAGATTTTATACATATGAAGAGCTATGTGTTACGATATTCTTATAAAAACCCACATCTTTTTGATAACTTAATTATAGTTCGGAAGGTGCTTGTGATGAGATAATAGGAAATCTCTGTTGCAATATGCTTTACGAATTAGACGGTATGGTCTATATTATGATGTGTATAATTTTGATTTTTCTGCGAGTTGCCAAGAAGTAGCATGTGTATAAGTTAAATTGAATCTAACTTTAAGGTTAGTGGAGAAGAGACCTCTATAACTTTATTGCCAAGAAGTAGCATGAAGAAGGGGAAACAGACATGTCATCTTTCATATCGCCATACTGAAGCACAGACATAGACAAGGCACTTCTTAAATCCCTGTTAGCGTGATGAAACTAGTATTCTTCCTTTCAATGTGAGAATGACTCCTTACATATGAAAGTTGAAGAGTTTCTGGTAATAGTAATGAAGAATACATCTACTATATGGTAGAAGTGAAGTGCACACTGGGACAAATAATTTCTGACAGCAGTGTTAATGTCAATTGGACACCTAAACATGCTTGCTTCCATGTAGGCTGGATTCATTGATATTGAGAACTTGAGATGGCAGAGCATTGCTTAAAGGATGTTCACATGATGCAAATCAAACTATGCATGCATTCAATATGGATTATCAAGTAATTGGATGGCTTCGATTGGAGCTACTGAGGTAAGACATGCAGAAATGGCTATCCAGCACTTTGAATTGTGATAAAAAAATTGAAATGTTCTGTTGATTTTTTATTCATACATCCGAGCCAGGTTGTGAAATGAAAAGATTTTCACATCTCACATCTGGAGAAAGATTGGAAGCCCAAACCAATTACTTTGGGTGGAGCCACTCAAAGAAGACAGTCAAGGAGAACTTTCTGAGGCAATCCGAAGTGTATAGGCAGTTGCTTATGGAGCAGGAAATAAGCAAACATATGTTTCTATAACCATAGTAAATCTATTCATGTCTGCAAGACATTAAATGGTGTGAGTACTGTGAGTTCTCCAGAAGACTAACTAGACACAGGGTTTCTTTCAGGAAAATCATTAGTTAATTAATTAACCACATTTAGTCACAGGAAATTATTCCTTGCCATTGTCTGAGTTCTTCCTACATGAAATTAGTTCCATCATGTTTTTCTTAGTTCATATTCTTTCAGCATATCTAATTTCTTCCCAGATAACACATACTTCGAGTTGTGCTACTGAGCTTTTGAGTGTTCAGAAAAAACAATGCTGAATTTGAACTCCATCTTCAGTCTGCAGATAAATTCACATACTCATGTGTCTTGTAGTCCTCATTATGGAAGCAATCCTCTATCCTAGAAATTGCTATAAAGAAAACAGAAAAAGGGAAAAAGCAGTAGAAAACTATTGCTATATGCCTTGTTGTACTCCTAAAACCAGATCTGGTATATGTTCTTAGTTGGAAATTCATTAGGCCATGGTCTTTCATCGAAGAGATGATGGCGTTTCTTTCTAAAGACAATTTCAGGAAATCTATCTTTTAGTTTTATAATAATTGAACAAGAATCATCTTGCCCACTTGTTCCTTATAGAGTTTTTAAGTTTCCTCATATGTTATTTGGTGATGCTGTTAAAGCAGATGTCCATGAGAGATCACCTATCGCAATGCTGCTGTAGAGCTGGTTCCTGTGAGGCATCCTGATTAATGATCCTCGACTTCTTATGTTCAAGTGTTTTTCATTTCGCTTGACAAATCAGTACAGCTATTCATCACTGAAACTTTTACACTTTCTTATGGATGCCATAGTGATTAATTTGCTTATATGAAGGATGCCTTACAAATGGCTGTGACGTCCTCTGATTTGAAACAACAAGACAAGTCATGAAATTTGACAAGAACAAGAGGAAAATAGTAGTATTTTCCCCCTTTTTCTTAAATATGCAGATCTTGGCAATTGTACATGAACATTCATTCACCGACAACCAATGAAGGGTCATTAGATACATTGAAGTTAGACAATAATTTGATCTCGATCTTTCCCATTTCTTTATAAGTTCATGTTGACTCTATATGGTTCCTTTTCACTCTGTCGTGTAATTAAAAAAGTGAATAATGTTGGGGATAACAAAATGTGATAACATGGCCATTGCTAGGTTTGAAAAGACCACATCTAGTAAGATCAATAGAAGCTTGCATAGTTTATTAGTTAGCCAGGGCCTACCTTCTGATCAGACACGCCATCTTTTAGATTTATATATATTATCCTTAGAAAACAGGATAAGAAATTGTAAAGTCTGGGTCATGAAAAAAAGCCATACGAATTGCACACTAATAAAGATGATAAACTAAGGGTCTTTTTTGGCTTAGCTGATAAAAAGTATCTAATAAGCATTAATATTGATAAACATTTTAAGTGCTGATATTTATTTTAAAATATAATTATATGTTTGAATAAAAGTATTTGATAATATCAACAAGTAGTTGTAATGTTTGTTAAAATAAATATTGACTAATATATCATTAAAATTATATGATAATAATATTAAAATATATGGATAAAAGAGTAATATAATTAGTTAAAATTAATAAGTCAATAACTTTAAAAATAGGCAAGGGAGATCCTGCTTATTTTTTTCAACTTATAAATAATTACCCAACAACTTATAAGTATATTTTTTTAGTTATCAAACATGAAGATTTTCTAAAATTTACTTATAAGTAATTTTAATCTACTTATAAGCTTAATCAAACAGACTCTAATTCTTTGATAGTAGGATGATTAGAGAGCTGACTTCCATACAGAAAATTATGTTAACTTTTTTTTTTAAATTCCTAAAGTTTTCATTCTTAATAACTTTTTAATTAACAAATAACCTGAAACTCCAAAATACTTAAATTATAAGTTGTCGTGCATCAATATCACACTCCAAATATAAAACGTACAAAACACTAAAAGATTATTTGATGCATTTTTATTTTTATTAATCGATAATTTAAATGATCATTAAAATAAGTTATTATTTTATAAATTATCGGTATAATAAGTACTAACAATATCAATTATAATTTCTTTTATTATTAAAAACAAAATACTAAAAAACTTTCAAAAGTTATTTAAACTTTAGTGACGTATTATTATATATAAACAAATGGGAGCACAAATTAAAAAATGAGTATGGATAAACTATGTGGAGTCTAAATCATCGTTCGTATAATCCAAAGAAATTAAGAATACAAATGAAGTTGAACGATATTATTTCTCTTCTAAAGTATAAAAGATTATTTAATAAATAATTCTATCAAAATGTATATAACTGATAATATGAAAATACCTTTCAAATAATGCTATCTAGATCACTAACGAAGTCACAATTATTAGATAAGTTAAAATGATTGATAATATATTATAATCAAATATGATAATGGCTCTAAAAACTTTAAATAAAATGAACAATAATCGTGTGCAGAATTTTGGTGCATGAGGATCACGGATTCACGATCGACCAGAAACTGATCAAACCTCAATCATCCAATCAACTCTGACCAGGACGAAATTTTGACAGCAATTAGTTTAACTTAATGCATAAAATAGATCTAATCAATGAATGAATGCATCATAAGAGTCTTGGCAACAATACAATGATCAGGAATGAGATATCCTTAGAATGGAGGAACAGAGTGAAGAGCTCATAGGTAACAGTTACAAAACCACAAAGGGTAGATTACATATCTTGAAGAGTTCATAACGACAAATACATAACTCTATTTCATATGCAGCAAAACTGTCTTCTCTGGCAACAGAATGTTAATTTTGTTCAGAGGGCCCATAATGTAAGTCTGCTAATTATTGCTTATTTAACCCGTCCTTGATACACTCCATCCAACATGAATGTCAAAATGCTGGGACGAAATCTCGCTCGAAATTACACCTTACAAAGTCATCTTCTGTTCGCTCTCATCAACTCGATGAATTCTCCGAAAGCTGAACATGAAAGTTGTGCCACATTAGGTTGGCTAAGCTCAAGAAGTTCAAGACAATCGCAATATGAACAAACAATCTTCCAGGTAGAAGAGAACTTGCATGTATTAAACTAGAGTTCAGGAGACACCCAATTTACACCATTTTTAGCATCAGTTTTGCTAGCAGTCATTATGCAATGGCAGACCTTATAAGACTCTAGAACAAATGATAATACAAAATAATGCTGATAGTTGTCAAAGTTCAGCAGCATATAACACAATGAATAATCAAAACAAGAAAACTAAGGAAACACCTTACACTATTGAAGTGAAGTGGTAAGAAAGACATGTTTCGATCATGTATAAATACAGAAAAAAAAACTACTCAGAAAACAATCATACAGCAATTCAAAAAATTTGGACAATCAATCAGTACTTTTACACGTTTGAATCTAAATGAGCATGCAAATTGGGGCAATCACTCAGCATGTGTACATGTGAGAATCTAAATATGCATGCAATTCTACACACATAAATACCTGAAGCTATCTTACACCTTCAGAAATTGTTGACAGCAGCACAAATGAATTTTTATGACTGTCCTGGAGCCCACAGTATTCATGTAGAAAAATGGACTTTAAACTAGCTTATAGCTTTGCTGATTATTGCTAATTATAAATGCTGTGTTAAATATGTCAGAAGAGTAGACATGAACTACGAGTGCTGGATCCATTATGTTACATTTTCAACATTGCTACTTCAAATTTTCATGTAGGCATCCTTTTACTCTCTAAAATAATTCAGATGTCACATCATGGTTTCAAGTGTTCCAGGGCAAACAAGAGTTTCCATATTTAACACATCACACGTTGAAACAAGTGTGCCCAAGTTTCATCAAATTTTGATATCAAAGGTAAGAACAAAAATAAAATAACGAAAATACACTTACAAGGATCAGAGTCATGAGGCCCGGGTGAAGCTTCCGGATGATACTGAAGGGACATGAGATTTAATTCTGGGCAGGCAAGGCCAGCACAACTCTTATCATTCAAATTTATGTGTGTTACCTCAACACCAGCTGGGAGTGATGCAGGGTCAACAGCATAGTTATGGTTCTGCCCAGTTAACAATATTGTTGAACGTCAGGAAATGAAACACTTTTGAATCAGATAAATAGCTAAAACCGTATTTTCTTGAGAGGGAATAACCAAAACCATATGAACAATGTGGGTACTATGAGAGAGAAAAAGAATCTTAAAAAGGAAACCACTGAAAATATTACAATGATTCTCAAGGAGAAACATATTGAGGTCAGATGATACTGAATAGTGCAAATTGAAAAACAGCACTTGGCATCAAGCAATATAAAATATATAGTGACCGTACTTGAGTTGAGGAAAATAATTTTCCACACAAGGTATATATATCATATGAGTACTAAATCCCATTTCATAATTTCCATCTGTCACCTGCTTAAATCAGCTATCATAATCTATGTCAATTAGCAGTAACACAATCTGACTGATGATGGATATTAATCATAAACAAAAAATAATATGGAAAAGCATTTAAGAGGAAGTTGATTGCAAACTCGACAGCACTTCTTTTTTCTTTTCAAAAGCAGGGAAACAAGATAACCACAAACCTGCGCACTTATCTCAACACGTCCATTCCGGAGATTGCAGACTGGATGGTTGCCTCCGTGATGACCAAATTTCATCTTAAACGTCTTCCCACCCAATGCCTGGCCAATCAACTGGTGACCCATACAAATTCCAAAAACAGGAACCTTCCCAATAATTTCTTTTACTGTTTCAACAGCATAAGGTACAGCAGCCGGATCTCCTGGGCCATTGCTAAAGAGAACTCCATCAGGTTTCATGCTTAGTACATCTTTAGCAGGCCATGTCGAAGGGACAACCGTGATTTTGCATCCAAGTGATGCCAAGCGCCTCAGAATATTATGTTTAACACCAAAATCATATGCAACAACCTGTCATGAGCAAGAAAAGTAATTATGGGGAGTATGGAGTTAATCACAGAATATAATAATCATACGAAGTGTTACGAACATGGAAATTTTCAGCATCCTTTGGCTCTTTATTGAATTCCCATCCATCACCTGTTTTCTCTTTCCACTCATAAGGTGCTTCACAAGTAACACCACTTATCAAATCAACACCTTCAAGAAAGGAAAAGGTGAATAAGAAATAATTTCATGTTCTTGAAAAACATTACCAGCGAAACTACTCAGTTTCATTTACTGAGTAGAAATACCAGTAAACAGTTTCCGGAGATATCCTCATTGAACTTAACAAAAAAAATGTTTTTTTTGAGATGTAAAAGGATGTCTACCGTTTTTGTAAACATCCATCTTTTATTATTGAAAATTTATATTACAAAACTTATAGTGGATAAAAGACCACTTATAATTCCAACAAAATGATTAGCCCACAGTCAACAATTAGTCTCCTGCCCACAGACGCGCTGAGTTAATTGCATGATACACAATGTTTTCCACATAACATTGCTCTCCCTTGAAAATGCATGCGTT
>LTAE01000170.1:66869-79514 GCA_001647135.1 Pontederia paniculata | reverse complement strand
GGCAAGATGGGCAACACAGGCGGACTGCACATGTGTCCTATGTGCGTCGGCTGATGAGGACATATCACATTTATTCTTCACCTGCCCCATTGCTAGGGAGGTATGGCGGCGCATGGGATTCACAGGTCTGGACACATCAGGAGCGCCCAGTTTCTGGGAATCCCTTGGCATGCGGGGCCGCACGGGGCGGCAAGGGGTATGGGCAGGCATCATGGCCACCACATGGGCTATCTGGCTTCAGCGCAATCATGTGATTTTCGAGGGGGAGAGATGTTATATAGAGAACATTGTACACCACATATCTTTCCTACTTAGAGAGTGGGGTTGGGGCTAGCACCTCATGTGTTTTTGTTTTTTTGGGAGAGCCTTTTTATTGCTCTCCGTTACATATTTGTACATGCTCCACCTTTTGCATTAATACAAGCGGGTGACTACCAAGTTGTATAGTCGCCCTTCTTCCTTTCAAAAAAAAAAATTCTTATCAGTTGCTGCAGCATATAACCTCGGAAACATGTTTGCCAATGGAACCGTGGACGCCCAGGGATCTTCCCAGAAGAGGAAGTTACGTCCATCACCAAGGCATAAGGACAAAAATGGCTTGATCTTCGATAGGAAATCCATTACCCCTTTCCAAAAAGTTGAAGCACCTCTTGGAATTATTAATCTAGAATCTCATTGTAATATTTTCGTGTGGCAGGCAAATATGACTGTGGACCATAAGTTCTCCGCATCACCCATCACTCGACATGCCAACTTAGCTAAAAGGGCTTCATTTGTTCGACGAAGGTCCCGAACACCTAGACCACCTTCTATAATAGACCGACAAACATCCTTCCAAGCAACTAGGTGAATTCCTCGAGTGTTGTTCCCCGGGTGACTCCAAAGAAACTTACTTTTTAAAGAATCAATTCTCACTTCCACTGATCGAGGCAATGGGAGGACGGACATGAAATAGATAGGAATTGCTGAGAGAACAAACTACAATAGTGTAAGTCGACCGCCACGTGACAGAATCTTTGAACTCCAACTCTCTAGTCGTCATTCCACCCTTTCAATCACCAGTGACCAATCACGTTATCTGGTTTGTTTATCTATTAGTGGTAACCCCAAGTATTGAATAGGTAATGTACACAACTCACTAACTCAGTATTTAGTGCCATCAAACAATCTTGAGGCTCTCGACCATCCATCCCAAAGGTTATGAGTGATGATTTGGATCTGTTAATGTGCAATCCAGAAAAATCCCCAAATATAATATAATTGAATCAACATAGAGAAGTGAAAACTAAAAAAATCAGTTCTGCAAAGCTTTCAGCTCCTATAAAAGGGCAAACCCCACACTAAATACTGCACGAGTAACGGAGAAGGGGGAGAGAGTCACTAACCTTTTTCTTTCTATAAATCCTTTTAAAACTTCTAGCAAAGCCTAAGTATCTATGACACAAAATATCGTCATTTCACGTATAAGTTAAAGACTTGCTGCTTTCTCAAGATGCATTTCCAACTTTCCACACAGATTTAACAGTTTGCAATTGTCAATAGTTTTAAACTTCGACAAATTGCAGTTGATAATTACTCAATACCTAATACATAAAGTAAAACAAATCATAATGATTGATGGCAAAAGTTTTCTTAAGCTTGTAGGTTGCCACAGAGAAGGATATTGACCTATAAACTGTAAATGAACCTAGTCTAAGTAAACAAAATCTTAAAATTAGTGACATTTGGACAACATAAAAGTACAAATTCCATAAAATGTTAAAAAGACCCCATATACAAAACACAGGAACTGCAGAGTCATATTGACCGTGTGGAAGCGCCACCAATGTTGTCAAGATCACGTGATAACATGTAGAATCAGGTTTTAAATGTTACGAATGCTTCATTTGTTCAATCACAGTCTGACTACGAGTCTATAATTCTACGTTTGGATGATTAACATTCTGGTTAATCATCCTTCCTTTTCCTCAAAAAAAAAAAGGATCAACGAGTCTATATTTTTTACCAAGTTAGATTTGTTATTATCTTATCTATCATCCATTCCCCTCTCCCCTTATTTTTCCATTTCTGTTGCTGCTCCCTCATCCCTTTTACCTGACTACCAAATTGCCCTTCGCCATGATCGCAAGCTCAAAGAACTGCAAGCCCTTTGCGACAGTCTGCATGTACTTTGTAAAAATAAAAATCTTCCTTTAAAAAATGATATAACTATGATGCAATTTATTATGAAGATGGTTTAATTAAAGTCGCTTGCTGTAACAGTCTTAATATGATTAACTTGAAGTTTGGATTTTGCCTATTGAAAAAAAACTGAATGCCTTCTTTTTTTATAGATAATGTGCAGGTATATTTCATCATAAAGTATGGTAATTTTTATTTTTTGAGCAAATAAAGTATGGTAAAAATTACTCGTGTGTTACAATTTTAGGTATTTTTTGCACTCTTCCAAGTTATGACTGATTAACGTTTTGCGAAAATTTACATTAGCCTCCCCCTGAAAAATGGTGAAAGTTATGGTTCCCAATATTCCCAGTAGCGATGCACCTACATCCCTGTTAACCGGGGAGCATCTTTCTGTGTAGGATGAACTAGGGTGCAGTTTGCGCAAGAGGTTTGTCCTTACCACCATCACATAATATTAATAAGAGAAGGTAGGAGCTAAACATGTTACCTCCATGACAGAAGTAAGAAAGTTATTTTAATAAGGAAATACGCTCTCACAGCTAAATCTCATGGTGAAAATTGCATCATTGCAGTGCAACATCAATTCACAGGCAAAAGCAAAAGCGATAGAGAACACTGATGAGAAGAATAAAGATGAAAACAATGGCCTCTTCCTCCATGGTAGAAAAGTACTAAATAAATCAGTTAAACTTTGAATTGAATCGTACCAACGATTTTCCATTTGCGTGCAATTTCCAGCAGCTCTTCATCTGTATGAGTTTCTTCAGTACTCAAGACACCTATAAGGCTCCCATCTTGCCTCAATCTGCGTGTTATAGCTCGAGTATCCACATCATCTGGTATAAACCAAAAAAGAAGGATTTTAGGATGGTGATCTTAACTTTGAATTCACAAAGATACAATTAATGACTTTACATATGCCCATGATGTTCCTTTTAGACAAGTAGTCACCAAGTGTTTCAGTGCATCGCCAGTTGGATGTACTGAAAGGAAAGCAATACAAAATACAGTATTAATCAAAGTATTGCATAAATATCTTTTAAATTGTATCATCCATCTAAACAGAAGCTGATAGTAGAAATAATACCAGATGCTAAGACTTTTGATCACCAATCCAGCAAGGAAGCACCGAATTGATTCTTCATCATCTGTAGAAGCACATTCCAGTAATCTTTAGGTCTCTAAAGTTATGACAGGAAGTTATAACCATTTATGTACCAAAAGTAGATGATTGACCAACCAGAATTAACACCAGTATTTCCAATATGAGGATTTGTCATCAAGACAAATTGGCCAGCATAACTTGGGTCTGTTAGAATCTCTTGGTACCTAAACAAACAAACGACTGTAAGGACTAAAAACCAAAATAAGAAAATGAAATGAGCCTCAGAATACAATGAAGTTACCATAAGATAAAGAAAGGCATGTGAGCCCAACGAAAGAAAAGTATAGAAGAAATGTTATGTGATTTTTTTAAAGAAAACAAGTTTTAAAATCATGAAACCAATCTGTTGTGCAATTTATGCAATAGAAAATATTGGAGCGTATGATGAGAAAAACAATGATAACTATATCCCTGGCGGCATTGAGATTGAATACTGAAAGAATGCACAAAAAGGAAACATGTCATAATTCTTACCCTGTTAAGGAGGTATTGAAGACTACTTCCCCAACCTGTGTGCCCAAAGCACCAAAAGACTTAGCTCTCCATATAGAACCATCTTCAAGCACAAGCCTGGCATCATTTGTTTTCCATGGCTTCCCCACTGAATATACACACAGAAATTGGCTAAGACTCAAGTGAGATTCTCAACAACTTCGTCAACCAAACAATGGCTTTAATCCATCTCTACATAGAACAACCAAGCATAAACAGTCCTTATTTCACTCTCTAGTGATACACAAAGGGTGTATTAGTTACACTGAAAAGTTGGACTTCCAACTATGCTTGCCGGTGTCTTGAAAGTTCAACACTTGACTGGCACAAATAAATGGAATTTAACCAAAACCACAATAATAAAAACAATCTAAAGGCATAGATTCTAAATAGGACACACAAAAGGTACCAATATCCAATAAAAATAAAACTGTCGGACAAAAGAAAGGTACCAAAGCTGATACCTTCAGCAGTGGAAGAGTTGCTGGCGGTGATTCCGGACGCTTTTGGAGACATTGCCACCGTCCCCTTCGCCATGAATCCTTTGTGCTTTGCTCCACCAAATGGTTGCACTGCAGCCGACCAGAAGCCAATTGACATCGGCAACGAACCCCCTCCCCCCGCAAAAAAAAAGAAGCATTTTGCCAAAGAAATCCTAATGCAAACAAGAAGAGGCCGATCGAAACGATACCGTTGAGGAGATCATCGGCGTTCCTCGATGAGAAGGCGACGGGTGCGCAGTGGACCTCCGACCGTTTCGAAAGCTCAACCATCGCCCTCGCCGGAGCCAAGGAGCCCAACGCCGCCGCCGCCGTCGCCATTGGGCACTCGAAAAGCAGATATTTTTGTTCTTTCTCCTTCTGCGAGGCCTTTTTTGGTTCTCGGTCGGAAAAGAGAGAAAAAAACCTAGTAAATGCTCGTCTTACTCATTAACGGGGGTTCATTGTAACGCTTGGTGCTGTTACCAAACAAAATATCGGGTCCATACATGTAACGTTCTTGGATAAGATATGAAGCTGCATGCCCCTACTTGAATATTCACCGGGTCGGATCGATTCGATGAACTCGATAATCTAAACCGATCCAAACTCAATTGAGTCAAATCAAATTGTTGATCGGGTCGAATCCGAATCGACCCGATCACCAACGTATCGGATACGAATTTTAATTTTTCAAATTCGATCAATTCGACTCAACCCGATAACCCGAACTTTTATATATTTTTTAATAAACTTGAGCCAATTTATTCTTAACAAGAATTTTATATTACTTTAAAATTAATATATATTACAATTTTATACTTTATAATCTTTAAATATTACAAATCATTGAAAAAAATATGTTTCTTTCTTTATTTAAAATATAATTAATGTTAAGTATTATAAAAAAATTAAAATATATAAAAAAATATAATCGAATAAATCATTAATTCGACTCGATCTAATTCGACCCAATAAAGATCGAGTTGGGTCGAGTCAGATTGAACACTCCAACCACCAAGCCCAAACCATGTCCGAATTGACATCTAGTAACGTTTAAGGTTTAATGCCACCAAACCATATAATGTCCTAATTGACATCTAATAATATCAAGGATGGGCACCGAAAAAAAATAATGTCAAGGATTAATCCTAATTTTTCAAAAAATAATTAGTTAGGTCATGTTTGGATCATAATGAAAATAAAATATGGGTTGAAAAATTTTCATAGGATTACATTTTCTAATTTTTTTTCTTTACATATTATTTTTCATTGAAATATATTCATACTACAGTTTGGATTGACTAATGAATGATAATTTGTCAACATAAATGTAGATTCAAAATAAGATTAAATAAAATTCAAATGATCAAATTCAAATTCAAATATATTAAATATGACAGTTATATATATGGTCAAAAGATCAAATATTGTATACAATGTCAAAATATGGAAAGAGGTGAGGAGCAATAAAAGATACAATCAGAAAGGAAAAAAATAACACTCCAAGCTCATTTTTTTTCATTGAAAACACTCTAATTTCTAAGGGTAATATCTCTCCATTTTTAATATCCAAACAGCTATTTTGATAAATTTTCAATTATAGAAAATAAATCATTGGAATGAGCTTTTTCTATAGGATACGAAGGTATCCAAACAGACCCTTAATCATATTTTTTTCCTTAGGGGAAAGGAGTTGAGAATTAGATTTTAAGATTTCTTTTGACAGAAAAGGGAGTCGTTGTGAAAAAAAATGTTATGCGCAACTTAAAGAATAAAAAGTTCTATGAAAAAAGAAATATAAGGAAAAAAATTATTATATGGTGATTTTTTATATTCAAACATGCACCCTATATTTAAATCAATTGCATTTATCAACTTATGGTTATTTTCTTGATTATGCAAACAATCAATTGCTTAAAATGATACAACCTCGTAAATCACTTCTATTTGAATAAAATAAAAAGAAAAAAGTGAAAACCCATTATGATACAAAGTAGTTGATGTTTTAGCAATTTTTTTTATATAATGATGTGTATGTTTGGTAGATTCTTAGTAATTAAGAGACAAAAGTGATAAATGGAATATTTCACCTTGTTGGTATTTCTACCACTCGTTGGTTGGTTTAATTAAAAAATAACAATCTTTCTTCGACTTTGCTCAAACTTGACAATACTAAATCTCTATTCCATCAATCCCGGATGCTATCCATATCCAAAACACTAGTTAGATTAAATAATCAATGGTACCAACAACTGTTTGATTTAATTAATCAACAAAAATTAAAAAAAAATTTCAAAATCATCATTATTAAGAGTGATTTAATTTTTACACTTTCTAAGAAACTAAATTAATGATGCATTAATATTTTTTTTCAGTTATCATCCTAATATTCAAGAAGCAACGTCTTCAACTTGCAAAACACTAACAATTGAGCCAACTAATGACTACAAATGAAAATTTTAGTCTATCATTAAATTCGATTAATTTAATATTCGCTCTAAATTATACGTTTACTGAACTCCCAAAAAGGTTTTTATCTGCATACACAAAAAGCTTACAACTCTACCTCACTAATAACCTTTTGGATAAAGAAACATTATTTTTTTTTCAAATAAAAAAATCATATTATGCCAGGTTAACATTTTAAATTCACTTTCCAGTTTCCCAGATTTAAATTCTGAGCTTGGCGGATTTGAGTTGTTTTGTTCATAATCATATAGAGTTTGAACCAGTTTTTAAGAAATAAGCATAATCATATATAATATAAATGGCATCAAATGATAAAACTAATTAGATGAAATGGTACCAAAATTATTTAGAAATTTACATACTTTAAAGTAATTAATTTTTTTATTAGTTTTTTAAATCATTTAATTCAATACATGTGTTTGTTCACTGACTCTCTACAAGCAGTTGTTCTAAAGAACATAAAATGATAAAAGAAACAACTTTTTTTATAATTAGTTATTAACTATAATATTATATATGTATATATATAATATTCCAACGGACATTATTTAATAAATGAATACAGTTGGTGAGATAGGACAGTAACAGCCTTCTTTTCCCAGCATATTATAACACACCACTGATTAAGATTGACATCCAAACGATGCACCGTGCACGTCCTAGAAATGACAGTAAAAACACACCCCAACGATACCTATGTGAGTGATAAATAAACAAACATCAATGACTACATTGAAAATGAAGCAATTATCACAACATTCAATTGGCTGCCAAGGTTCTGACAAAAACATAACATGAATTAGTAATCAGCAGAAAAAAGATAGAAGCCAAAAACACACATGTTATTAGATAAGGTGGCCAAGAGCACCTAAAG
The DNA here is from genome assembly GCA_001647135.1 of Pontederia paniculata. NCBI lineage: Eukaryota > Viridiplantae > Streptophyta > Magnoliopsida > Commelinales > Pontederiaceae > Pontederia > Pontederia paniculata. The sequence goes on along the minus strand of LTAE01000170.1, from coordinate 71,848 downwards.
TCCGGAAAAAGAATCAAGGTTGTACTTTGGCGATGCTCCACTTTGATTGTTGTCCTTGCTTTCTTCCGATTCTGGTTTCTCAACAGAACCTAGAGTGTGCAGGTAAGAGTAAGATGCACTCATGCTCAGGGACGGGCTGGGATTGCTTATTCTGCTAGCAAGGAACCGCCGGATGATCCCCCTCAGAAATGGAGCCATCGTGTCTGGTTCATGTTCTAGGTAATACATGATCCCTCCCATGCATAAACAGAAAAGAGGTACCTGTGATATCAACCAGATGATAAAGTAGAGACAATAGAGTTGTTCCAGATATTTATTTCATAGAAAAGTATGAGAGGAAAGAAAACCTCGGCATTCTTTATGTCAGGAAATAGGTGGCGATTGACTAAAATATACCACAAAGAATCTGCAGCTCGAGGAAGGACATAAAGCGCCAATTCTCCTCTTCTAGCTTTCTTCTCTAAAAGTACAGATAGTCCAGCAATTGCGCCAGAAAACCAATACACAAGTTTGTGATCCTTTGTTGCAACCTTTCGGTGCAAGCAGATGGCAGCCTGGCATTAAGTCATTCAATAATCAAGAAATGTAACCACCCAGAGAGAATTTTGATTCAGTAGAAGAATACCTGGAAGACTCCAACAAAAGCAGATAAAAATGTCGTTGACCGAACTGAACCATGAAGTGCACGCCAACAGGTCCAAGCAGGAGATTCCAGGAACTAGTTTTGATAAATAAGAACAAGGACTTGCATTCAGTTAAACTAGTAATTGTATTTTCAAATTCTAATAAATATAAATAAAAAATAAAAAGGGGTTTGGAATCAAGAAAGTAGAACTATGTTCCATTATGTCATCATCCATGCATTATTAACAAAGGAATAACATATAGCATGTGAAAGAAAGCTTAAAGTCGTGTCAATTGCCTAAAGTTCACTCAGACTTCATACGCATCCTATTTGGTTATCATGACAAGTACCACCTACAAGGCAACAAGATCGTTTTGTTTTCTATTTGATTATAATGATGAAACCAATAAAACTATAAAACTTCTTTTGAAAGTGACACAATGGAGGTGTATTATTAACACATATACATCAGATTAGCCAAACAATGAGGCAAAAATGCCGCTTCATACTTGATTAAATATAAAATTTAAGATGCCATTTCTTACACATAAAAAATCATAAAGATGTATAGTTAAAAATATACTACCTACTATACAATTTATCATGCCAACCAAATGGCCCAACATTTAGCTTCTTATATTTTGGAACAATCCAGTCCAATTCATAAGAACAACGATTAAAAACGATCAATAAAAATAATGTCTTTTCTAGTACTGCTCAATGCAGACATCCCATGTCATATTGTGACATCTTTCAGCTGATAAAACTTCCTCTTGTCTAATGTTCCGAGGAATGGGAACATCAAAGAACCAGATGAAGGTACTTGTTTGCCAAAAAATACACCTACTGGATCCAAAAGAATGGATCCATTTCAATGGATAAACTTCAAGAAATCAAGCATTTTAAGTTGTAACTTAAAATTTCTAAGCAATATGGTACTTTATAATCTCAGAGGAGTATTCAAAAAACAGAGATGGAAACATTAGTTTTAGGGGTAAGATCGAAACACTGCTGCATGTATTTTTCATGATCAAAGAAAACTACACAATCATCTAAAGCTTTGAAGCGTTTAACATATAACTAAACAAACATCTAAATGAGAAATGCATCAAGCATAACTTCTATGTAAACGATAAATATACAAACTATGAACGAAAAAGAGAAACAAATTCAATTATGCAGAATACCTTTTGTAAACGTAGAACTACAAATGGCACGAATGTCAATGAAAAATAGAGGGGAAAAGTCTTCTTGAATGAGGCTGAGACAGCATTGACATTTTGAGCTAGACAAGAATTTGTGTGAGGATGAATCACAGAACACGGGATGATGGGAGGATGCTCCATTAGTTTTACAGAGCTGGATCCAATTGTGTTCGACATGTATGATGCCAATAAAAGAATATCTACAGAAGTGCCTCTACAATTATTCCTAACTGCTTCGTAGACAGGCTTAGCAACTGGCCCAGTTTTTTGAATAAAATCCTGGTACGCTTTAGGCAAGCTTTCAGGCCGCATTACAAAGGCATACATGACCTGCAACAGGAGGAATTTCAAGAAATTTTGTGTGCAAAAGGATTATCATGTAAGGGAAAGAGCTTTGCACAAAGTTTAAACAGATGATAGCATCTTCGAGTACATATTTTGGAATTACATATGCATCTAAAGTAGTTCCGGAAAAAACAATAGATGAAAACTGTCCAATGGCCATCTGAAAAGTGATATTTAAAAAATAATGATTTATAACTCAATATATGAGAAGATATATCATAGATGAAAAACCCTATATGTACACTGTAGGACTATGATATTGAGATCATTAGTTACATGGGTCAGTCACATAATTCATAGATTTTCAGTTGAATGGGAACACCAAAAATTAAACCCTTTATGCAGTATGATTTCCACAATCACGCCGTCAACAATGGAAGTATTATGACCTTCCTTTATCATGGTAGAATAAATTATTTGATCAAGTTTAAAAGAACCAAGGATCAAGATGTTCGATATTATTAAATATAATATAATCAACATCTACTATGAATAATCATTGTTGAATAATCAATTCTTGATATGTACGAGACAATGACAGAAATCACTTTGGTGTAGATTTGATTATTTCTCAACCAGAAAATATTGACATTAGATAAATTATGAAGTTAGACATGAGAATCAACAGCACATACACAGGTAACAACCTTTGGAGTCACATTAACATCCTAGGTTTATCAAATGTTGCACTATATATACAGAAAATATTGACATTAGATAAATTATGAAGTTAGACATGAGAATCAACAGCACATACACAGGTAACAACCTTTGGAGTCACATTAACATCCTAGGTTTATCAAATGTTGCACTATATATACACGCGCACGCGCGTTTGCACTATATATACACGCACGCACGCACGCACGCGCGCGCGCGTGCACACACACACATGTATATATGAAAATAAATTAAGGTGCAACCAAAGTTAGGTGCAGTCAGGTATGTACAACGGTATTGTACGCATACACTGTGAGTAATCATAATTATACTACACATGTTAGATTTAGTGTACTTACATACATGATTGCACCTACATTGACTGCATTCTTTAATATAACTCTCTTTATGTGTGTGTATGTGAGTTGTGAAGTCAAAATGAAACTAACATGCATGATCCGAGCACCAACTACGACCTAAATCTAAAGAATAAATGAGAAATGCACAATAAATTGTCAATCTCACTAATGATCTTCAGTGAGATGCGAGTACCAAGTAGCCTACTGGTTCTACCAGGGATTAGACCTCCAACAGGCCCACAACATCTAATCTTCTTCTTTTTTTTCGAGAAAGAACATCTAATCTTGGTAGGAGTTAGCTCCACATATCACATCATAACCCATGTGTTGTGAGCACTATAGATAGTCTATCAGTGATTTTGAAATTTGACTAGCATGTTAAGAATATATGCTGATATCACGAATATAAGCGAAATTCTTAATTATTCAAGGAGATTCTTGCTCATTTTGTCATTACAAGCCCGACTATCATAATATACACACATTTAGCTAACATTGACTATACCATCACATCGTTTATAGGAAATTGTGCTACTTAACCTTCCTTAGATAATACTATACCAAATGAATGTCTTGTAATATTATGTATGTATTATTGCTCACCTGAGCACATGCCAAAGAAAAGAGCAAAGAATCCCCATGTCCCCAATGGCTTCCCCAAAGATGAAACTTATTCTTGGCCTTGGCAGAGTTATAGGCACACTACAAAAGATGAATTATTAGACAAAGTCGAGACAAAAACAAAATCTGTGAGAGAAAATGCAAAGCTGCAAACCTGCGCAAGCCTAGCTAAAAGATATAAAGCAAGAGTGCGTCTTCTACTTGAATCATCCAGCGCTAATATGGATAATCCTGCCAAAGAACCTGCCAAAATTCTGCTCCATCATGGCCTTCAATTAAGTCATGAACCTTGTTGACGAATCAAGAACAAAGAAGAAAATCTAGATGGTTGATAGCACTGCAACAATAGCTATCTAACAAAAAATTGGATCATCAAGTGATTTGCTAATAAACTTACGCATCATATGATGTCTCTTTCTTCTGGAGCTCTCTCAGAAGGCATCTAAGAGCATGATAAGAACCAGTAAAGCCGCCAAAAAGCAATCCAACACGGCAAGCTTCTTCTCTTACTATTAAGTCTTTTTCTGACACAAGTTGCTGAACGGAAACAATACATTTAGATACGAAGACACTGTTTGCATATCAAATTGCATAATTGTAGAACTGAGAACTTCCTTTTATAAGAAAAGATCAGAAGGTAACCACCATGTACAATATACAATGGGATAGAAGAAGCTAGAAACATGGTAAATGCAATGTGACTTATAAGATACCACATTAAGTGATGTTCCAAATCCATTTCTGTTACAAGTTATGAAAAGCATAACTGAAATAATTGATCTAAGGGGGCGTTTCCTTCACAGTAATCTTTGTAGATTACTGATAATCTGAAGTTAAAATTACCTGGGTCCACCACATTACCCTGTTTACTTATTTTAATTCGTAGGCAATCTAGATTGCCTAACAATGCAGATTGCCTATGAAGTGGTAATCCAGATTACCTATGAGGGGGTGTCTATCCAGATTACCACCCAAGTGGCAATCTTATTTATATTAGTTTCCCTCTTTGCCCTTTTAAATCTTCCATAAATAAAACATAACACAATAATAAATTATCATATAATAATAATAATTTATTATTATTATTATAAATTAATTACCATAATAAATATTATTTAAATAATATTATATTATTATGATCATATTATGAATTAAAATATAGCA
>LTAE01000170.1:23357-61060 GCA_001647135.1 Pontederia paniculata | reverse complement strand
CTCTCTCTCTCTCTCTCTCTCTCTCTCTCTCTCTCTCTCTCTCTCTCTCAGACCTTCATGCATTGTTACAAGAGTTGCTTTTCGTAGATTTGGTCTACAATTCTGATTCGGCTGACGCATATTGATCTCTATTTGGCAGATGATTGACACAGCGTTAAGATCCCTGGCGGAGGAAGGCGGCTCCACGCAGGATGTGATATCCGCCTACATTGTCGCCAACTACGACGGCCTCCCGTGGGGGCACGACAAGCTGCTGCCTTACTACCTTCAGAAACTTACCGATCAGGGCGAGTTCGCCGCCGTCGGACCGGGACGCTATTCGATCTCAGCCGCCGACAATGAACCACGGCATGGTTTCGCCTCGACTCATCAGAATGCTGAAGGTAGCACCACCTCAGCAACCAAACGCCGTGGACGGCCGCACAAGAGGAACAAATTGCACGCAAGAATAGGGGCCCTTGGCCCCGAAGATTACCAACTTTTGGCGGATGCAAACATTTGAATCAATGCTAAGTTACCTTGTAGAATTTCTTTATGTTCTTTCCTTGTGATCAACACTGGTTATCTCATTAGCAAACATTACAGACAACAATACCCGTTTCTTGTTTGCAAATGTCTCAGTTTTCTTATTGGCAACTAATAACAGTTTCACACAGAACACACACTTTTGCAGAAAGATTTCTCCTTCATTGCTCAGATCACAAATGCTCATTCGGAAAATCACATCCAAAAACTGTTTGAACTCAGTAACAAATCCATAATAGTTTTGTATTTCAGGATGGATAGAAGTTTCTTTTGCAATTATGAAGAATGATCACTTTGTATCAGAAGTACTTAAAACCTGAGAAAACTATGGTACTAAACATTTGTATTCCGACCTCAAAATGAGAGAAAAATTCCAGTAGTATGAAGAAATCGAGTTGTCCGAGAAAGCCCCCTTATTTTTGCAGTCAATATTACTAAAACCTTTTTTTCTTCATCTAAGCGGGAATAATATGACTTTCCTATGCTTCCCAACCCCTGAGGACTGTGGCACGAGCTACCCTGTTCACCCCCAAGCTAAATGCTCCCATCCTCAGATTGCAATCATGAGCCTTGCACATCGCCTTGATATTGTTGAAAGCACCCTTCATATACTTCTGAAGCTCCATATTCACCTTAGCTTCATCCCACATGAATCCTTGGATGTTCTGCATCATTCATTACCAAAAGATTTATGCAATTATTTTTGCAGGTATCTAAAATTATGTGACGGGATAAAAAAGAATAGCAATATAGCATCTTCGATCAACTACCTGAACCCACTCGAAATAGCTGACAATCACGCCCCCAGCATTTGCATATATGTCAGGCAGCACAAGGACACCCTTTTTCGACAGTATCTGTAACAGGGAAAAACAAATATATTATAATGCATGTAAGAGGCATAACCAGCTGAAACAAGTAAAATTCATGAGCAAACTTCTAGAGAAACTCAACCTCATCTGCTTCAGGATCAGTTGGATGGTTTGCAGCTTCTATAATATATTTGGCTTTTACATCAACAGCATTTTCCCTAAAATTGATCAAACAATTACCAGAATAAGATTTTTGATGTAATTAAGTATGATGATTCCTTATCGATACCAATCAGAAAAAAAATGAAGCCTTTATAACATGAATCATCATTCTCCTAGAATTTTGAATAGCAGATTTACAAATTTCAGGAATGTCAAGTGAGCTATTAATGATAATTGATATCCATCAGAGCATGCAAATTTAATATAAGCATCGTTGATTTGGAAACCAACAGAGCAAACAGAATATCATGGTATGATGCGAATGTTCCGATGGACCCAAATACCATAAATAACAGTTTATCTGTTATTTAGAAAAAAATATGGTAGCAACCTGTGTAGAACACCGCCTAAGGCACACGGAATGAGGACATCACATTCATGAATAAGCAATTCATTCTTATCCAATACATCTGCTTCTTTGAAATCTTTCAAGGCACCACCATTATGTATATGCTTGATCAGTGAAGGAATGTCTATGCCATTAGGGTTCTTGATGGCACCCGATACATCTCCAATTGCAACTACCTTGCCTCCTTTTTCATGAAGAATCTGAGCAGCCCATGAACCCACATTACCAAAACCCTGAGATTTTGACAAATGAGTTAGCATTTAAATACACCACAGCATGTTGAAATATAAGCATATGACACTATAGTAGGATCATCTTTCATCCATCCATCAAAACAGATGAAAATAGCATCAAATTTACCTGAATCGCAAATGTCGAGCCCGAAATAGATTTCCCATGCTCAGCTAGTAAAGCCTCAGTTGCAAATACAACTCCTCGTCCAGTAGCAGCTTCTCTACCTAATGATCCCCCAAGATCCTATAGTTATGCATAAGGTAATGCAGTTAGGAATGAGGTATCGGAGTTTCAAGTACTGGATTAACACTAATTATCCACTCACTATTGGTTTTCCTGTTACAACAGCTGGCGAATGCCCATGGAATTTAGAGTACTCATCCAAAATCCAAGCCATCGTCTGTTATACAATAACACTCAAGTTAAATAAACATCTACATCCCAAGAGCCAAACATGAGAACTTTATTATAAGTAACAGTCAGCGGCTGGATGAGATGGATACCTGTGCATTTGTTCCCATATCAGGTGCAGGGACATCAGTATGAATTCCAATAAGGTCATGAATCTTCTGTGTGAAGACACGGGTCAGACGTTCGAGCTCGCTCTTACTTAGGTCGCCAGGGGAACAGCCAATTCCCCCCTTTGCTCCTCCATATGGTATGTCAGCTACAGCAGTCTTCCACGTCATGAGTTGAGCGAGTGCATTAACCTCATCGGGGTCAACCTTCAACGACAAATTAAATTAGTCTCAGCAGTAAAAGCAACGAGAAATCACGAACTAGGCATTGGGCCTCCATTGTAACAAAAAGAAAGAAAAGAAAGCACGAATAAAACAGTTAAAAATTAACCAAAAAAACGTTCAGAGAAATGCCCTCATTGGGGTGAATCTCATAAACATCCCTACAATCGCAACCAATTTCTTCAAGGCATTCAGCTAACCAATAAAATTCTTTCAGAATGCTTGTGCCATCATTTGTATGCTCTTGTGCCAGAAGACAAAGGGGGGCTCACAATCGATACATTGATTGTCTATGACAAAGGGAGATAAGATTGATACCCTAATCGAATGCATGAAACAGTGTAAACTTCATATAACCATTAACTGACAAAACTTAGAAATCATAGTCATAAAAGTGGAAACTTTCCGGGATCGAAATGGAAAAAAAAAATCACATTTTTCACAGTAAAAAGACACACCTCCGGATGGTACCGGATGCCCCCCTTCATCGGCCCTCGAGCATTGTCGTGCTGAACCCTAAACCCCACATACGACGCCAAACTCCCGTCGTCTCTAGGAATCGTGCACTCCACCTGCAAAACAACGAGAACGTAATCCGGACGAATCAGGGAAAAGGGGCACCCAAATCAAATGACCCAACAACAACACTAACAACAACAAAAACGAAAACATCGAATCGGTCCATACTTTGATCTCCCTGAAGGGGATCAGGAGGCTCTTCTCGAGCTTGGAGTCGAGGCCGAGGATGCGCGCGGCCTGACGGAAGTTGCGACTGGTGGCGGCGAGCGCGTTCATGGCGACGGGACGGGCGATAAAAAACGAAACTTTGGGCGAACCAAAGCAACCACGAAATCGAAGAAGAAAGTTTACTGGGGATGTGTTGCGTGCTGCGAAGAAGCAGAGGAAGAAAGAGGTATTTATAGGAGGAATGGAGCAATCGGATAAAGATTGCAATTACATTTTACAACTCCTTCCCTTTTTTAGGGTCCAAGACAGCCATGAATTGATGACGAGGAGAAACAAAAAATAAAATAAAAGTCTTGAGAGACGTCGAGAAAAGAAAACGCACTAATGAAAAATGGATAAAAAATATTTTAATAATGAGATTTGTGTAGAATTGAAGTGATACTTGTTTGGAGTCAACGGATGATTTGAGCTTCCAATAATACGAAAATTAATAATTTAGAATTTAAATTTCTACTAATATATATTATTGGAAAGAAAAAAATGAGTATGGTATTTCGATCTTAATAATTACTATATTTTTTAGTTAAATGTTTTAATACTGTTTATTCATACGCTTTAATCTTCATTAAAAAATATATTCTTGCAATTAATTAAATATTAACAAATATATTGAAAAAATAAATCAAATTTATAAATTAATTATATGTATAATACCACCTCGTGTGAAATACATGTAACACGTAAACATTACATATTGTCTGTATTATTTAATTATAAAATATGCATAATTGCATTATACAAACTAAAAAGTTTACCGGAATGTATCAAATAGAACGTCTTTGATTCTTGCATAATTTGCACTAATAAAAGTTGAATTTTAAATTTATTGATTTCTATTTGTCTCATTGCAGTGCAATTCCTTTTTTCTAGTAGTCGTCTCTTTATGTTAATCTTCAGGTCTTTGTCTAATTTATGCTTCAAATCAAACTGTGTCTTAATACAAATATTTTAAAATTATGCACATCCTGTTGCGTTCAAGGGTAGCTGTCTAAATTAGGATAAACAGTTTTGTTATATAATAGTTTCTGTTTTCTCAAATGACCGATGTATAATATTAATAGCATATAGTTAATTAAATCGAAGTTATAGAGCGCCAAAAAAAAATTATTAAAAAATATTTTTATTTGTATTTTAAAAATGATATATTTCACTATGAAATATTTTGAATGAGGATTGATGTCAGGGCGAAGAGACAAAGCAAATCCTTGCAATCTGCCATATTTGGATAAAAGAAAAAGAAAAAATTTATTGGGGAGGAGATCCACACTTGATGATAAAGATTGGATCACTTTGAATTATAAGGTTTGTATACGAATTTAATGAATGTTAAATTATTAAGCATATCTTTTTTTAATATGATTTATTATTAAGAGTGTCTTTATTATCAATTCTAAATTTTTAATACTTTTTTATTATATTATTCCCTCTTGTTTTTAGTGCCTTTTTTATAATATTAATAATCATTAAAAAATAATATTAAATTTGAGAAGTAATATTAATGAGATATATTATTAATTATATATTAAATAATTAAATGATATTCAAATGTGCTCAACGTTTATATAAAATATTTGATGTTTAGAAAGAATTATATATATATATATATATATGTTCATTATTTTTTTGGTACATTAAAGTATCATAATTTGCTAGCATCATGATGTATGTATCATGTAACACACATGAGGCGATAAAATCGACGAAGGTGAGGGATCATGGAAATGGAGCTGCTTGTAGTAGCTAGATTTATATAATAGAGGTTAGGTTAGCATGTCTCCGGTTCAGCTTGCAACGTGTATGTATGGTTATATATATACGTATATTGAAGTTTATAACTTAGAGCATGCAAAATGTCTACGTAGGGGAAGTTTTACAGGAGTACGAAAAAAACCAAACGATGAGACGAAGTCATTGGCTCTTTTACGACAAAAGAAAGTTAATTAGTTCGAAGCATATACAATGCAAGGTGTGAGCCTCGCACATATGAAAGAACACACCATGTCTAATAGCATGTAGCATATACTAGTGAGAGAGTTCTTAAATTCGATTATCATCGATGTTTATTAAGAATTCTGAATTAAATTTGAGTTTCATTGATATAATTGATTTTGTACTATATTAGACATCCAAAAAAGAAAAAAAGAACATAAGAAAGGTATAGTGTCATTCATTGTGGAGTTGACCCATTAGAAATTGTATTTTTAAAAAGAATTAACTTGCCCGTTATTTTAGTTACATCTCAATATTCGAAAAACTGTGTCTACCATTTAATCCTGCGATAAAACTAACTTGGCCATTTATTCATTGTACGCATTAAATTTTGATCATAGATCGCTAGAATCGTAAAAAATGCATACGACTAGAATATAGAATTAGTAGATGTGTAAGTTATTATTATTTTTATCAAAACTATTTTCCGCAAGATCCTAACAACTTCAGCTAGGATGAAGCTACACATAAAAGTTAAGAGAATTAAATATAACAAAATGTAAAGGATAGGATGGTTTAGGGTTTGGGATGAAGTTTTTTTTTTACTTTTGAACCCTTTTTTGCACATTTTTTTTCCTATCCCGATCATATATATCATGTTATTTTGCACATTCCGTGAATTATGCACGAAAAATAATGAAAAATCAATGCCATGTATTTTCAAATTAACGTTCCATGTGTGCTTGTTCTCTTTCAATCCTTTGTTCCTAATTTCATATTAAAAATAATCAATCTTTTTGGTCTATTAATTTATCACATTATATTAAAAGTTTCTCTTTTTATATCTTAAATAGCGAATCTCATACTAGAGCATTAAGAATTATGTTTTCCCTCTTTCGAGATGTCTATTTGCAATAAATAATAAATTTAATATAAAGTTGCGTTACCTTTTAGTTGTGAAAATTTTAGATCTAGATAAAAAAACTAGAACTATTATTTTTTTTGGGTCTAAGGGTAGAACCCCACTGATTTCCAGGATTACTAGCACCTGACTAATCCAGTGTTCGGACGGGTGCGGCGAAGGTAAATCCTGGCCAAAGTGGTCTCTCTGGGAATCGAACCCGGGGCTACTAGCACCGGTCCTCCCAGGGCACAGTCCCGCTAATCAACTGTGTCAACCACTCTTGGTTAAACTAGAACTACTATTTAAATACGTACATTACCACACTGCAATTATATTTTCTCTAATAAATAAAAAAAGTAAATTCTGGGGTGGACCATGCATTGGCTAATCCAAATAAAAAGGTAAATTCTGGGGTGGACCATGCATTGGCTAATCCAAATAAAAAAGTAAATATCATGTTTATGTATAAATTAATTTCTCTTGTAAATATAGCATAAATTTATCTTAAAATTTGAGGAAGTTGAAGTGTAATGTAAAATTATTATGTCACCTGAATATCCTTTTTTTGGTAATTTATGGTATGTAAGTATACAATATATTACATATATTTGGGGGAAGGCCTCGTGGAAAATATTTACCCCTATTACTGACCAGCATTAAACTCTGGGGTGGACCATGCATTGGCTAATCCATATCAAAGAGGGCGTTGAGAGGGTGCATCTAAGAGTTGGGTTGGCGTGATTAAGATGTATAACCATACAGTACGTAACTACGTATATATGTATAAATGATCTATCAGTCACCCACTGGATTACACCGTTGAACCACTAAAAGCGTATAAAGATATGGATATATAAATGGAGCTTCTTAATTAATTGCAAGGACGATTACTTTTTATTTTGCTACATATTTAAGTGTGATTATTTATTAATATTTTGATTATATATTATTAAGTGTGAAAAAAGAGAATATATAGTGCGAGGCGCATTATAACCTTCCCATGTATGTGCTTAAAAATCACCTACTATTTACTTTATTGCTCATGGGTTAAGATGTTAACTTGAAACTGAAAAATGAGAAAAGATGGTTTGATTTGGGTGTTTTCTGTTTTAGTAAAAAATGGAAAAAGAGACACTTTATTCCGAAATTTACAAAATATTTTCTTTAAATTGTTTGGAGACCGTTTGGTTGATTAGTTATTATTATTCGATGGATAAAGGATTAGTATTCTAATCATCTTAGAAAGAATAGATAATTCGATATATTTGACATAATATTTGTTCTTTAAAAAGTTAAATATTCATACTGCAATTATTTTTAAAATAACAACTCTGCTATTTTTCTTGAGTGTTTGGTGGACTATAGACATACAGTAGAATAACGTCTTATTCTACTTTTTTTTACTGCTTACAGAGGTTTCCAATAAAAAAAGGTGATGGGGGATTTGTAATTATAAATTCGAATAAAGATTATTTTTATCTTTAAACAGAAAATATTATTTATTTATTTTGCCATGCTGGATGGCTGCATGGACTTGCACGTCCCAGAAAAGAGCAGATTTTCCAAACTTTTTCTTTTGTAAAACTAGAAGATAGAAAAATGAAAATAACAAACAAAAAAAGCTATTTTTTCAAATAGGAAATATAAATATGTAAATAATTTCAGAAAATAGAAATAAGATATATTTCTCCAAGCACTATAAGAAAATGAGATTTTTGCGGTCAACCAACCATTTGAGGGGGTGTGAACAGACCGTTCCAATTAGGATAGTCCGAAATGACCCTTCAATTAGGACGATATCTCGAGACTGCCCCATTTGGGGGTCTAGCGAGACCAAACCCCCTAAAAATAATTTTAGGGCGGTCTTCATACAATTTTCTTCTCTCTCCACATTTTCTCTGAATTTTCTCAATCTCTTCTTGTTTCTCTCTCCGGCGGATTGTTCTCCAGCGACTCCCTCCGCTCTCCGGCGGTGACGACAAGCATATCGGTCGGAACCCTTAAGGAAAGTCCTTCCCTTTCTCTTATTCTCCCATTTTTTTCTTCTCCCATTTGTTTCTCCCTCCCTTTCTTCATCTTCTTCAGCGTCGATCTGGCCTGGATCCGTCGGATCGGCACCCTATTACTCGCGCGTGGCAATAGGGCGTCGCGCCCTGTTGTCAGCCCCTAGCAGCAGGGCACGTGTATGTATGTATGTATATATGTATATATGTATGTATGTATGTATATATGTATATATGTATGTATGTATGTAATGTATGTTATAAATGATAATACTAAAATGTAAAAGTTATTGTCAAGATATACAGTAAATATTTTTATAAATATGAAATTAATAAAAGTTTAGAGCCTATAAAACCGTGGACATGTAACCTAATTAACATTATTTATATGACCAATTGACATGTAACTAAAAAGTAGGATGTTTTTTTCATTTTTTGGCCGGGTCCCAGTGCATCTTATGGCTTTGCATTTCGCTTTTCAATTATTTATCTTCTGATAAATAATAATATAAAATTTAGGATGTTTTTTTCATTTAGTTGGGTCGATCGAATAAGGACATGTCTACTCTCCACCGAGTTACCAAGTTGAAGTGTGAGGGAATAGTAGAGAATTTATTTCTTTAGAGCTACTTGGTTTGGGCTAGCTTCCTCATCACAAATTTATGTGCTATTTGTTAGCGTTGGTGTGCTCACTTGATTTAAGATTATTAATGTAAGCATAAATGAAGCAAATGGATTATAGAAAAATAAATAAACTTATATATAGAAACACTTAATTAATCAAATGAAATAACTATCATACTATTATTTATTTTAACTATATGAAAGAGTTAGCTTACTTCAAAACTAAGCTTAATAATTAGATAGTTAACAGTAATAATAAGTATTAGTTTACATGTGTTATTTCTTTTGGATGCCAACATTGTAAGCAATCTTTTATAAATCTAAGCTTTACACACTTGACTGGTGAATGAGACTTCAGAAAAGAAAATTTTCGCATGTAGAAATTCAAAATCGAGATATGCATAAATAAGATTGAGAAATTACTTACCAACTCCACTCATATTATTTTTTTTCAAAGTAAAAAGAGCAATAATAATTGGATGTTATGTACACTAAATATTTTTATAAATAAAATCATATGTAATTTTATTTCAAACTAATTTCAGAGTAGTTTATATTAAGAAATTATAGTGTATATAGAACTGAGTATACTCATTTTAATATAAATATAATAATTAATTATGATGGATTTGTGAGTAATGTAATTGCAAAAAAGTTGTTCCAGTCAAGATATTTTTTACTTCTATAGGCATTACTTTTAGTTCATATATATTTTTCATTTGTTGTGGTTCTGGAACGATAAATTAGAATTACAACTTGACCACCAAAGAGATGACGTAGGAGGTGGCGGTCTAAAGTTTTGGAAGAGATCCTGGATTCACTTCTCAATAGCATGCAAAGCTTCCCGTTCTTCAAACGAAACGAAAAGAGATAAAATAAGATAAGGTTTTAAAATATCTAAATCTTTTGCCTTTATTATTATTCTTAAAATTTTAATACCACTGCTCTTGACACCACATCAAACATTCCATATCTATATTCTCATTATATAAGAGTTACACAATTTTCCAAAAAACTTCATTATTTTTTTCTCTTTATCTTTTTATAACTTTTTTTATCTTAATTAGAAATATTCTATTTATGCAATTATCTTTAGTTCTTAGAATAATTTTTTTCTCTTGTTATAGTGATTCAATTTTTATGTTTTTCATATTTTTTTAAAGCTCTAGTGTTTAATAAAGTTTTATGAAAATTAAAATGTTCACAAGCATTCAAATAAAATTACTATTATATTACATATATATTTATATACATACATACATACATATACATAGTTTTTTTTATTAATATGAAGATATAGCAATAGTTTCTAGTGTAATAAATATCAACATAGTCTTATTTTTCTATTAATACATTTTAAAATAAAATAATATATAATAAATATTTTATACACAAATAAAACCTCAAATAAATTACATTTTAATTTATTCAAATAATATATAAAATAATAAAAGATAAACTATTATAATAAGAGGAAAATAAGATTACATAAATCTTGAAACTTGTGCAACTTTTGAAGAATAGAAAAAATTACTATATAGTGATTAATTCAAAGATAAAATAGGTAAAAATAAGTGCCATTAAAATTTTTGGAGTGGCAATAAGGAACCTAAAAGACTATTATCACATCCATTGGCTTTTATTGTCTCATGTGCATAATACATATCCTCATAGCGCCACTTTTAAGATTTTAATATGATCTTCTGAAGCGATGTAGTCAGAAAAATTTTGAGTGATCTCACTGAATTAATTTATGATATATAAGAAAATATTAAATGTTTAATATATAATATATTTACATAATTTTCATGGAGTTTGTTTTTTAAATTATATTAATAATTTTGTTTCTCCAAAAATAATAAATTTATCAGTAGTAACTTTATATTGTTAAAAATATCATATGAACTATATTCAATTGTAAAAAAATACATTGTCATAAGCCGTTAGAAAATTGAGAAAAAAATTTAAAAGTTTATAAAAGGAAAAAAACATGTTATTTAACATGAAATAAGAAAAAATGAATTCCTGACAATCAATCACAATTACAAGCAAGACAAAATTAATCACATGATCCATATATTTGTTGCAGTAGTTAAAGCTCTTTAAATTAAGATAGAATCCACCTGAATTTTGACAAAACAATAAACTAGATGATTAAAAGTTTGAAAGTGAAAGAGAATAAATATAGCTAATGATCATGATAATTAGTAATTTTAGTGTTTTTTTATGAAGATTTTATTTTTCAAAAAAATTACTAAAAGGATATTAATAGTGTTAAATAAATCTCACATGAGATTATACTCAATTATAAAAATGCATTTAAGCTATTTTTTTAAACTGATCGAATTATAAAAACTGTAAATTTGTCCTAGAAAAAGTTGAGAAAATATGCGAGAGAAAGATTTTTTTTTGCATAATAAACTTATAATATTTGAGAATAATAAAAACTAAAATAACTGCAAGTAATATATTTATTAAATTTTAAATGGTTGCAATAAATTTAAATTACTTAACTGAAAAAATGGCTGAAGTGAAAAGTTTAGTAAAGAAATATAGTGCAAGATAGGGGTGTTCACGGGTCGGATTTGACCCGGCTCGAACTCAAATCCGACTCAACCCGATTGATTTTGTTCGGATTGGGTTGGGTCGAATTGATGATAAAGTAGTCATCGAATCCGATCCAACCCGACTTTCATTGGGTCGAGTTGGATCGGGTTGAGCCATCTATTTATCCGATTAATTTTTTTTCATATATTTTTAATTATTTTTTATCATACTTAACATTAATTATATTTAAAAAAAATAAAGAAACGTATTTTTTTTAATATTTTGTAATGAATTAAAGGATATAAAGTATAAATTTGTAATATATTTTAATTTTAAAGTAATATAAAATTTTTATTAAGAATAAATTTATTTAAATTTAATAAAAAATATATACAAATTTGGATCACCGGGATGGGTCGGATTCGAAAAATTGAAATCCGTACCCAACCCGTTGGTGATCGGGTTATGACCAGGTCGATTCGGGTTTGACCCGATCAATGATCCGATCTGATTCAATTGAGATTGAGTCGGTTTGAATCATCGAGTTCATCGGATTGATTCGACCCGGTGAACCCCCCTAGGGCAAGGAAACTCGAATCCGGTCTTATTTGTAGTGTCCCTGGTTACACCAATTGGAATATGTGAACAAAGCAAATATATTTAATAGGCATGGGAAGACATTTGCCTGGTTGCCTTAGTCATCGATGACCACCATACTTTTATTTTATACAATATGTATCTTGACAAATTAGCAAAATGATTTTGAAAGGAATGACATTAAAAATTTAAGAACTACATAAAGGCTTCAAACTTTTTTTCATCATTAATTTTTGGAACTAGATGAGAACAAACCCGATCGGACCCGAAATGATGAAAGTCAGAATTTTTTAATATATAAAATAAGTTTTATTTTATGAAATCTCATAGATGAGGTTTTTGATAGTCAATGAGCCCAATTACTTTCTTAACTCATATTTAATTCCTTCCTCGAACCTAATTTTTAGAATTTAACATATATTTAACTTATATAATAAATACGTTTCTCATAAGATATATATTACAACATAATATAATAATTATTAATATAATAATATCATGTGCATATTATAGTCACTAATTCATCAATTTATGATATATTTATATAAACATGATAATATATGATATAAATTATTAAATCTATTTTAGTAAATAAATTGTTTTTTTGGAAAATATATTAAAAATAAAAAAAATTGGTGGCATGGCCAAATCCGATTTAGCCGTCCGTATCATGTTGATACGACACATGTCATAATTCTTTTCGAATACGACATGAGTATGATGAAGTATGAGTTGATTGGCACGAGCATGCATGAAATTTTATTTCTAATTTTAGTAACCTATTATTTAATTTTTTTTATTTATTGACATGAATAGCCATATCACGTTTTCCCGCTCTCTTCCAGTTATTAAACTTGAAAAATACTTCAATATAAGCGAAAATTAGGAGAGAAGATTCAATAAATTCTAAGTGTTTACCATATCATATTTTAGTTAACAAATATGATAGCTCAACAAACACATAAAGTTGGGTCGAGTAGGATCAGCGTAGTGGTCAGCCGGACCTATCCCGCTTCAACTACGACTTGACCTTGATCGGTCTAGCGGGGTTGAAAAGATTCAAACAAGATATACAATCTGACCTATTAACTCATATTTATTATTTTAAGTTATACTCTTTTTCAATATGTTTTATTATCTATTTTAATATTTAGTATTATTCTTTACTAATTTCCTTTTTATTCTATTATATTATTTTATAGAAATATTATTATTTTTACTATATATATATATATATCAAATTCATGATGTAAAGTGATATGTGTAACGTCACTAAATCCACACCTCGACACGTAAATTTAGAGACGCTATGACATCATTTCTTTGAGTTGACTTTGACCAAAATACTAGATAATAATATGCGGAAGTAATAATTTTAAAATAAAAAAAAAATTATCAATAAATCTAGCCAAGTAAAATATCTTTTTATATTGTTCCATAAAAAGAAAAGGCAAAACTAATAAAGACTAGTTTGACAAATGAACCAAACTCAAGCTAGATGCATCATGTGCAAGTCATCATCACGATCATCTGTGTCACAAATGTCACCACATGTTCATTATTACCTCCCTCGCATACAGGATCAAAAACAAGGGAAACGATATCCCATTAGTTATAAAGCCTATATGTAATAATAATAATCGATAGAATAAAGAATATATTAAATAATATTAGGAAATAGATACTTTCAGTACTATTATTTACTTTACTTTATTCTTTTTTACCTTTTAATTACATTTTTAGTGACTATAATTCAGCCATGGACCCATCAATTACACCATCAAGATGTGTAGTGGATGCAGTATACAGTTGGTCCATGTTTAGTTCTTTTTACATAAGCAATAACATTAGTCGCATCAAAATGTGCAGTAATAAATAGGTTCAAGCCCACTTTATTCTTTTTTTTGTTATCTTATCTTAATCATGACAATCAATATGTGAATCTTTATCCGGCGCAATGAGATTCAAGTTGTCTCGTTGCAGGCACAGCTAGCTAGGTCATTAATCAGTAGTCATCAGTCAGGTCGAGTTTCGCAGTCGAGGTAAACCTCGTAGTCAGGATAAAATTTTGTAGTCAGGAATAAATCCTATAGTCGAGATAAATCTCGCAGTCGACGAGGCCCTCCTCTTCATGCAGCAAATTCAATCACAAACATTAGCAATTTTTAAGGTTATATTATCAATGGTAAAGATCATGATAATTTAGGAAACACTCATCATGGTGTAACAATCATTACAGGATAAATAAACATGATTATATTCAAGTAGAACAAGCTCTGCGTCATATCATGACACGGTCCACGTCTGTGCTTTGGAGTGTGGAAGCAATGTTAGGTCTCAGAAAATAGTCCGTGTCTACGACACGGTCCGTTTTGTCATTGCGTCTAATATATCATATATCGGTATTAGTCAACACGAGCCGTGTTGGGTAATTAAAACACGCATTGTGCTAGGGTTAGGGTTCCTCTTATGCTTGCTTCGATCCATGGAACACCGACCGTGCCAAGGTGCGACATGGCTCGTGTTTCGTCTCCAATGTTGCATGCGAGGCGTGGCCAACATTCGAGAAAGATGCGGTTCGCATTTCAAACATCTCACATTGTCCGATGAGACACAATTTGTGCTTTGAATTATGTGGTTGCTATCATACAAGGAACACGGTCCGTGACATGAGGTCACGTGACCTGTGTCCAGGTAGGATACGGTGTAGTCATGCAGACATGATCCATGCTCCACGGTGTCGCGACCGTGTCTGATCATCCTCTGACTATCCGGTGGCGCACGACTCGCGTCCTTGTCGATGTGGTTGGTGTTGTGTGAACCTGGGCCATGTCGGGTAAGATACAACCCAATGTCTGATCGAGATCATCCCTATATTAAATCAATATATGCAACATTCTAAGATTGATCCTTTAATCTACATACCTTGGTTTTCAGTTAATTTCTTCTAGATCCTCGTGTCTTATCTCCCTCACAGTGCCTTCTTCTTCTTCTTCTTCTTCTTTAGATTCCCCAAGGAGATGTGTGTGTGTGTGTGTGTGTGTGTGAGAGAGAGAGAGAGAGAGAGAGTTTTGGTGCCTTGGCTTGCGGAAAGAAATAATGAGAGCCTCCTCCTCTACCCCTCTATTTATAGGGATTTTCTAAGGCTTTTCCAACTCTTAATCAAATTCAAAGTCTAATATTTAATTTAATCTCAAAATTTAATTTGATTAAAATATTATTATTTATTATTTTTTAGAGATAAATTTGGATAGGACTAGAGATATTAAAATAATAGGATAATACTTTGACTTTGACTCATACTTATCCTCGTTCTAATCCTAATCATATCACATCTTATCTTACCATATCTTTCTTTTTATAATCTTCTATTTTTTTGAATTGTTCGGGTGTTACAATATGGATGTCCATATCAATACAAAAACTTATTAATATGTAATAGCATATGAAGAAAATAATTGAAGGAAAAAAATGTAAATTGGTGGAATACAGTTTAGGTAAATTTAGCAGATAATTAAAATAAAGATAAAGTTGGGACTCCTTGAAATTTACATATTATCTTGACATGATCCATTGATATTATATATTATCAAACACAAATTATAATTTGGATCACAAATTTCTCTGTTTTGACTATCAAAATCACAATTGAGGCTCTCAGAATTTCACTAACCGACACGTTCATTGACATTTTTTTAAAAAAAAACACTTTCCTCATTACATTTAATAACTAGGATGGCATGGCAGTAATATTTCTTGAAGTGGCAAAAGAGGGAGGGTGCCCTGGAAGTAATAATCTTCTTTAGTAATTTAGATGATTAATTAATTATTGCATCAAATTATTCGAAAGTAATTAAGCATAATTCTATGTTCTGGCTACTGCTTCAATTAACTTTTTGATATCCATGTTAGTTATATAGTATATGTCGGATTAAGCTAATATTATTTGTTTATTCAATATTATTTGTTTTGTGAATAAAATTCTCTTGAAAAATCAGAAATAAAAAGATAATACATGAGTACAAAACAAATTTAAATATCATAACTAAGTTTTGTATGCTAAACATAGCCCATTTGAGATGTCTGTGAATCCAACTAACCCTAGGAATAAAAAAATGAGACTGCATGAGAGTGTGTCTTAAGAATATAAATATAAAAAATATTTTTTTTACAAATTTAAGCTTTTAAAATTATTGATAGCTTAAAAAGAGTAATAATTAATTTGATGATGAATAAAATAAGATGAACGGTGAAGGAATAGAAGGGATGATGAGAATAGAAATGGAATATTGTACAATGAGACTTGTGGGATACTCTCATATTCCCTCTGATCTAGTTTCCACTGCAAGGAAATACTGTTAAACTTTTCTCCCTATTTTTATCTTTAGGCAATTATGCATGTAGAAAAATATAGGCGATATTTAAATTGCCGATTATTTTTATAACTCTAAGATCTAGAGCTTTAACGGTGGCGTTTCCCAAATTCTAATTTCAATTCAAGTCTTTGTGACACTGCCAAGTAAACCATATGCATGTATGGACACATTTCCTTTTGCTGTTTTAAGGTCTCCTGTTCAACAAAAAAAGCACTGTGATTATCAACCGATAAAAACACTACGCCTAGAAACATTATTAATTGACAGTTTACAGCTACTTGATGCAATTTTCTTGATTTTTCATTTACTAGGGACTGTGAGCACATAATGATGCTGATGATCTCTCTCGCTCTCCGCGGCCAATATTCCACTAAATCATTTTTATATTTGGGATGGTCATGATCCTAATGATCTCTCTCTTTTTGCAGCTAAATATTAAGTCAATCCATTAAACCGCCTTTATTTGGAACGATTTTAAGAGTCATCTTATATTGAGACAATTCGAACTGCCTCAAACTAAGATGGTTAAGGAATTTTTTTTCTTTTCACTTTACCTCAACATCAACTTTCATCAACTTTAGTTTTTTTTATCAAAATGTTTAATTTGTTATGATTTGAACAAACAAATATTTAAAATAAAAATAAAACAAACTTGATGGTAAACTATGTATTCTTTTATTTATTAATTAATTTTCGTTTTTGTTATCTCAAATATATATATATATATATATATATTCTAAAAATTTATATTTTTTCCAAATACCAATAAAAGGTAAAATCGAGATAAGATAAGAAAAATAGAAAAAAGTTAACTGGAAAATGATGGTTAAATTTAAATAATTCGGGAGAAATAGGTGGATATTTTTATAATTTACGAGGAAAGCAAAAATAATTGTTCATCAATTCTGAAAATTAATGTCCACCACCATGGGATGGGAATCCATAAATGTTTGTTTGGAAGGTACAAGCATCAGCCGTAGCCTCAATCCAAAACGTCACAGGAATCCAATCTAAGTTAAAATCTAGTACAGCAGTAAAAAGAGATCATAGCTTAACTGTTTTCCTGTTAAAAATTTGCATTACTGTTTGATGATCCTAAAATATGCATAAAAAAGCTGTCATGCAATTAAAAAGCTCATTGCAGAATGCAGAAACCTGTGACAAACAGGGCTTTCAACATTCTGCGCCATGCACATCCCAACTTGAACATGACACATGATTATAGTGATGTCAACCAAGATATAGTTTGGACAAAGATAAAACTCAAACTTGGTGTTTATGTCCAAGGCCAGCAATATCACTTCTGTAAAGAATCATCTCTCCTTTTGTAATGAGAATGTGCCACTTTTTGACTGATTCAAATCTGAAGCGGTTAGCAGTTCTGCACACTGTTGGTTAATGAAAAAGAATGGGTGATACTGTCATTAAGCAACAGATGACAACAAAAAGGTTTTCAGTTAACATGCATGCATCGCACCTTTTCGATAGTCACAAGACAACGTTTTCTGTTGTCTTCTTCCCATACTTACTGTCAACTAGTCATATATGAAGGTTCACCATTTTGTGGCCTTGATGTTCTGTCAATTGCCTCAAGGTGCCAGTTCCTCCTATTGCTGTCATTAGAATCACAATTCAGAATATGCAGAACACGTTTGTGGTAGTTGTAAAGTGTTTTCCGGTGTCCAATGCTGATATATGTTATCCCTGCAGCTTCAATCTGTTTATACAGATGAGCCTGCAGATAAGGTGTCGCTTAAATATAAGCAGATATCAGTGTATAGCCGCTAAGCCGACAATATCAATATTTAATCAACACAATCATTTGAACTAGTGAAAACCAGGATACAAAATATAATATTTGCACATTTAAATCTTTAAACAGAGATGCCATGATGTACTAACATGTCAACCAGAACTCCAAGATATGTCTCATGCCAAAAGGTAGCTAATATCAAGATCATCAAGAAGTTAAAAACATAAAACAATACCTCGTTCACATCATCTAGTGCGCTCGTGGATTCATCCAACAATACCAATCTTGGTTTTGAAAGTAACAAGCGTGCAAATGCAATGCGTTGCTGTTCACCAAGAGAAAGAACACTGGACCACTCATACACGGAGTCCAAGCCATTGAAACGAGACAACATATTTCCAAGGCGGACAATTTCAAGAACTCGGATCAGATCATCATTTGAAGGCACCTCAGGTTTATCAACATCAACTTCTGAATCTAGCACTTCAGAAAAGAAGGGAGGGGAATCTTAAAAAAGTATGGCTGGATTATGCAAGTCTTGTTATGTCCATCCATAGCACACCATATGGCAATAAATTTGAAACTAAACAAGAATATAGAAATATATTATTTTAAGATATATCTAGCAGTATCTTTTATATTTTCTTAAGAAACATGTAATGTAGAAAAGAGTAACTACATAAATTTACAGATATATAGAAAGCGATCCATCTACATCTTGTTACCAACTTACCCCAGAACTTAACTCCTGAGGTAAGTTAATACTGACAATGCTAAACGTTAGAGAGATGGAGCAAAGTTGTTGTCATGAATTCTTCTTGTTTTCTTGAGAGTTTGTCATGAATTATTACATAGAAAGAAAATACTATATTAAGATTTAAGATGCCATTCTAAGATTTTAACATACCAGGAGACTGAATACTCTTCGAAGTAGGAAGCACATCACTCCATGTTGGATAAAGTAACTGCTGTCGAAGAGTTCCTAGAACCATATATGGCCTCTGGGGAAGAAAGAACACCTCCTTAGGCCTCTTAGATTTATATCTGCTAGATTCTTCTTCCTTCAGAGCATCCACTGATCCTGAACCCTCTGAAATAAACAATTCCTGACTTTTAGCATCTTTCACATAGAATGAAATAGTTCCATCACCGCTATTCCACAAACCAGACAACGCCCTTAAGAATGAAGTTTTACCGCTTCCACTTGGGCCCATCACCTATAAATTAACTTGAGTTATTAATATGTTTCATTTGACCACAGGACCGTACAAAAAGATTTAGTAAAGCTAAGCATTTATCACCAGTAAGTGGTCCTTCTCCTTGATCTCCAAAGATAAGTCTCTGATAAGTATATTATTACTCCTAGGTGTCTGCAATGTCAAATCCTGAACCTCTAGCAACTTGATATATTCTGCCTGAGGTAGAAGACCATTTGAGAAAGATGAAACCCCTCTATCTTTAAGCATAATAGTAATCTTCTCGGCATCATCTTTGGAAACAGTAAATTGGTCATCGTCCAAGATGTCATCAAACTCCCCTATGGAAATATATCAATGATTACGGATATAAACTTAAAATTACAAACGGTACACCTTTTTAAAGCTAAAATTAAATATGGTCTTCGTAAATTTGAAATACTACAGAATCTAGCAAAATCAGACTTCAACATAAGATAGACAAGTATTTAAATTTAGCTTCATAAAGATGTACTGATTTATATTAATAGGTGTTAAAAGAAGGGAAAAAAAGAACACAAAATATCTGAGGTAAGAATGTGACACTTCAAGCAAAAACAGTGTTAATAATATCCACTTTTATAAGATCAAGAGACAGTAGATAGTCCACGATATTATTGTTGGTAGCTGGTCCCTATGGCCGATATTGAATAAGGGACAAACACCACAAAATACCTAAGCGCCTCAAACCATTATTGGTCCCGTTTGACATCACAGAAATTGTTACAAAACTATTGAGATATCTTAATACATTCTCTAGCATATTTGTGCAAATAATGTAATGCAGTTAGAAATGGTTAGGTGGAGAATAATATCCTTGCACCCCTGTGGGTTTAGTTCATCATACTTCCTCCAAATCCCAACCATCAGATGCACAAAAGAACATGCAGACACTACCATTCCTCATGGTGATCAATATCAGATCCTTTGAACAAAAAATTAGAAAAAAGAAATTACCTAGACGATCAATTACGGCTGAGAAAGCACTGATAGTCTGAAACTGATATACAATGAGAGAGAAATCTTCCAGAATATGCTTGAAAGCAGAGACAGATTGGTTGATCACTCCAAATTCAATTTTTCCTGAGAAGTACATAGGAGCAACAACAGCAGCAGGAAGAATTTGAATTAAATGGCGGTAACTAATGGTGAAAAAGTCTAGATTCCGGGATGCAATCAGCAATTCCTGCAAAACATATTACAAATTTGTAAGCACAATAAAAATGAAAAATTAAGATAAGAAAGCTTAGATGAAAGTAGGAGTTTACCATTAAATTCTCAAAAGCATTTCTGAATCTTTCAAGTAAGAGTTGCATCTCATTTCTCTCACCACCATAAAAAGCAATTGATTCAGCATTTTCTCGAATTCGTACCAATCCATAGCGGAAATCTGCCTCTTTCTTTTCTTGCTTGAAATTTAAAGTGACTAAACCCTACATCCAAGAAGATGTCATATAACCTGCGAAAAATGAAGGACAAGGCAAAGGGACAACTCGCCAGAAGCAGAAAAAGGTAAAACAATAAAGCAAACAGAATTACCTTTCCAAGAAACATGCTTAGAGCTGTCCCACCAAGAGAATAAACAATAAGTGCAACAAACAAAGGTGGATAAATTCGAAATAGAATATTGCTGAATGATATCAAGTCTACAGCAGAATTGAGTAGTCTCAAAGATAACGAAAGAGCTGCTCCAGTAAAAGAATTTAAATCATCAACAATTCGTTGATCTGGATTGTCAATAACTGATTGAGATTGGATTCTATAAAATGACTGATTCTTGAAGTAGCGTTTCATGTAGTAGCTTGTCATCCAAGATCGCCATCTCAAGGAGAGAGTATCTTTAGCATAATCTCTCAATACAAAGAACTGCATGATCACACGAAATGTCAAAAATATTATTCAGATAACTTGAATACAACATGTAGCTGATGAACAATTAGATAGCTCGAAAGAAGTTCTTCCATTTATGACTCAGATCACAAGCTAACACATTATCTTTATATTATGCATTATGCAGTGGACCCATAATTCTAGCCTATATATTACGTTTATTATCAAGAGGAGGCAGATTGATCTTAGTAAAACCGGTCCTCTCAGCCATACCAATATATTACATGCCAGTGTTCCGGATGGCCTATGGTGTAGCAAAGCACATTGATACCATAAGATGAAGATTTGTTTGAGTCATTCAGGTAGCTCAAGGTGGGGCTACATTTGGTAGCATGGCCGAAGTATGTAGACCTTTCTCTAAAGGAGGGTTGGGGGTCCGTGATCTTCGTACCATGAACAAGAATCTCCTAGCTAAGAGAATTTGATAGCGGATGGAATAGGCTAATCCCCCAAGAACAACGAGAAAACAACTAGGTATATCAAGGAATCCTCCAAGACACAAAGTCTAAAGAAACTTTGAATAAAGTTCATTAACTCAATAAAACATGTTATTCATACTCATATTTTTAATGATGCGTATAAAGTAACATTACAAAATAATAAATGTACGGAAACCTTCTCAATTCTAAAACTGATAAAACTCTGTAACACTTAGTATCAAACTGCTATGGATAGATCTTGTGTTTCATGATAACTCCATTAGAATTTAATGATTCCATAAATAAATATCACTTTGTATTCTTGATTTTAAACTCCATCATTCTCCCTCGGTTGGAAAAGACTTGTCCTCAAGTCATACCCCTTCATTTTCTTGATGATAAATCTGAGACGTTAAAAGTTGATGAAACTCCATAATTTTTTGCCAATTCAACCTTATATGATTTATCTCCAATCTCTTTTAAAACTCTAAAATGACCATCAGCATGTTGTTTGAGTTTCGAAAATGTCCGAGGGAAATCGTTCTCGAAGACGAATCCACACCAAATCGCCCTCTTTATAACTCGTTGATTTTCCATGTTTGTCAGCTTGCTCTTTGTACTTCTCATTATGTTGAACAATATTCATTTGAACTTCTTTATGCAAGTTTTGAATTTGTTTTACTCTATCTTCAGCATCACTACTGAAATAATGAGTGATTGGATGAGAGATTAATTCTAACGGCCCGATAGGGCTAGCTCCATAAACAATCTCAAACGAACTTTTACCGGTAGTTTTGCTTTGAGACCGATTATAAGCAAATTCCGCTTGAGGTAATTGTAGATCCCATTGTCGAATGTTCTCTTTCACCAAAGATCACAATAGGCATTCCAATCGTCGAAATGGCATATGTTTGGCTATCAGTGTGGAGGTGATGGAGGAACTGAATTGGAGAGTAGTTTCGAGCTTCCTCCAAAAAGTGCGCCAAAAATGACTCACAAACTTTGTGTCACGATCAGATGTAATAGTCTTCATAATACCATGAAGTTTTACAATCTCCTTGAAATAAATATTCGGAATATGAGATGCATCTAAGGTCTTAAGACATGGAACAAAATTTGCCATTTTGTAGAACCCATAATCGAGTCTTTGGTTCCTTTGTGTTTTTGGCAATCCCACCACAAAATCAAGGCTCACGTCTTCCCTTAGTGCATTAGGAACAAATAGTGATGTATATAGGACTGTATTTTGATCATGAGTTGTAGCTATGTGACAAGTTGCGCATCACATGCCTCGACACATCTCACATCATATTAGGCAAATAAAAACTTGATTCAACAAGTGCAAGTGTTTTATCTCACCCAAAATGACCTCCAAGCCTCCGCCATGGGCTTCATTGATAATTGCCTCTTTGTAATGCGAATTGTGAAATACACAATTGGTTCTCTTTGAAAAGATAACCATCTTGGATAACAAATTCTTTCAAAGGACCTTTAGAACAATAACCCCAAATTTTAAAGAAATAAGGGTCTTCTTCATAATGATCTTTAATAACTTCAAACCCCAAAACCTTCACTTGCATGGAGGATAATACGGCATGTCTTCTGCTTAAAGCGTCAACGACATGATTTTGTGTTCCACTCTTATGTTTGATAGAAAATGTGTAAGCTTGAAGAAACTCAACCCACTTTGCCCGTCTTCTATTGAGCTTGTGTTAACCATTAATATATTTCAATACATCATAGTTAGATAATAGAATAAACTCTTTGGATATGAGATAGTGCCTCCAATTCGTCAAAGCTCGAATGATGGCACAAAATTCCTTATCATATGTTGAATAATTCTTTCTTGAGCCATCTAACTTCTCGCTAAAGAAAGCGAGTGTTTGCCTTCCTGGAAGAGCACTGCACCAATCCCTACATCTGAAGCGTCACAACAAGCTTCAAATAGTTTATCAAAGTTAGGGAATGCAAGTATAGGTGTTTCAATCATCTTGTTTTATATCAAGTCAAAGCTCATTTAAGCCATCTCATTCCACGTAAATGCTCCGCCCTTCAAGCATTCGGTGATAGATGCCACAATGGTGCTGAAGTGAGTGATAAAAGGATGCTAGCTCATGGAAGCTTCAAATCTCTTAAAGATTTTGGTGTAGGCCAACTCATTATTGCCTCAACTTTGCTTGGGTCTATGCTTATGCCTTCCTGAGAAACAACACATCCTAAGAAAATGGCACAATTAGTAAGTGGCATTTCTTAAGGTTCACAAATACTCTATCTTGAAGAACTTAAAAAACTTGAGCGAAAAAGCCACAAGTCATCCTGCATGCTCGAGCTAAAAATAAGAATATCATCAAAATATGCCATTAAAAAGTTGCCAATGATATCATCAAAATTCACATTCAAAATATGGTTCATGAGATGCATAAATGTGCTAGGAGCATTAGAGAGACCAAATGGCATTATCAATCATTCACAGAAACCATATCTTGTTTTGAATGCAGTTTTCACTCATGTGGATGTATTCAAATTTGATGGTATCCACTCTTGAGATCAATCTTTGAAAAGATTGATGCACCATGAAGTTGGCCAAACAAATCATTAAGACGTGGTATAGGAAATCGATAGTGATGGTAATCTTATTTACTGCTCGACTGTCTACACATATTCTCCATGATCCATCCTTCTTTGGAGCAAGACGAGCAAGAACTGCACGAGGACTTAAGCTTTCTTGAATCAATTTTTTTTTGTAGAAGCTCATCGACTTGTCATTGTAGTTCTTCATGCTCCTTTCGATCTCATTAGATAGAACTCTTTAGATGAGAGCACCAGGTATCAAGTCAATATTATGTTGTATACCTCTCATACGTGGAAGTCCTGGAAGAATCTAAGTAGAAGATTCAAAATAGATGAAGTGTCATTTTATTCTTCATTCTCTTCCAAGGGCATAAGCTTTAGATGAATGACCTATGACTTGAATAAATTGAGACTTCCAAAGATAAGAACTCCTTTCTCTAGATTTATGCTTGGCCTCCATCTTATAATGAGCCAATGTATTTTTGAAAGAAGAGAAGGATGGCTACCTTTTTGTAGCATCCATATATATATTAAAATTGAGAACTATATAATTTACATGAGGTTAGAAAGGACAACAAAAAAACGGGGTCGTGGGGCAAACACCCATACAAAAACCTATCCGAAGCCCCACTCATAATCAAAAAAGACACATGGTGTACAATATTCTCGATGTAACACCTCTCCCCCTTGAAAATGGTACGGTTCCGTTGTAGCCATACCCCCCCTCAACGTGGCAAAAGCCATCACCAATAATGAGCCAATGTAACCTTTACGTCATCCTTAATTAAGGAATATGTACTCTTGAAGCCATCATAAATCACCTTCAGATCATATAACCAAGCTCGAGCAAGAAGTAAATGGCAAGCATCCATAGGGACCACATCACATAATATCTCATCTTGGTAATATTGGTCAATAGAAAATTGATAAAGGCAATGGTTGTTAACTTGAACGTCATTACCTTTTTCAAACCAAGAACACTTATAAGGTTCTGGATGCTTCTCTACTTTAAGTTGCAATTTGTTCACCGTTGTATTTGAGATAACATTCACACAACTCCCATTGTCTATTATTACCATGCATACCTTCCCATGCGAGGCACAACGAGTGTGAAAAATATTGTGATGACGTCATGTTTCTCCTTCAGCATTAAATGATTTTAAGACCCTTGAACCACAAGACTCTTTCGTTAGCATAATAACCTCCTCTTGCTCCATGTCATTTTCTTCACAAGATGTATCGAATATACGCTCGTTTTCAACTTCTTTTATAAGAGAAATAATTTTCCCATTTGAGCATTCAGAAGCAATATGGTCAAATCCTAAACATTTAAAACATTGTTTGGAGATATTACTTAAAGGGTTTCAAGAATTACCTCCTTGAGTTTGAGTGTTCTTCGAAACAACAACCTTGACGAATGATGGTGATGGTTTAAATGTTGGGGTTAGCCTCCTTTTCCAAGGGGTTTGCGAGCATCTTTCTCCTTGGATTAACTTTCAACACAAGAAACAAGTTTGCACACGTCATCATAAGTCCAGTAAGGTTATAACTGAACAATATTTTTTATCTCGAATTGAAGTCCTCCAAGATATCGAGCAATTGCTTGCTCTTTAGGCTCCACAACATCATGCTTCATCAAGAACTAGATGTATTGTCCTCCACTACAGACTCCTCTTGTTTGAAAGAGTCTTGCTTATAGCTCATTGGAAGGAACTTCTTAAGTTTTTCTTCATCTTTCCCAATGACTTGATTTGTTGTTTTCCTTCACGCTCCATTCGCCTCTTTAGATTTTTCCACTATATTGAGACATGTTTCTTCAATTTGATGACCACTAGTTTGACCTTCGTTCGACTGGAACAAGCCAGTCAATGAAGTCTTCTAGATGTAGTTGATCTTCAAAGTCGGGGATGTCAACTCGAATGCCATAGTCTCCATGTCGATTATGTTGGTTGGCACGAAAAGAAACCCCTCCGATGGAATAGGCTAAACCCCCAATAACAACGAGAAAACAACTAGGTACATTAAGAAATCCTCCAAGACACAAAGGTTAAAGAAACTTTGAATAAAGTTTATTAATTCAATAAACATGTTCTTCATCCCTTATACATACTCATTTATATTAATGCGTAAAAAGCAACAACAACAACAACAACAAAGTCTTACAAAATAATAAATATATAAAAATCTTCTCAATTCTAGAACTTAAGAAACTCCGTACCTCTTATTACCTAACCGCTACGGATAAATCTTATGTTTTCATGATAACTCTATTAGAATTTAATGATTCCATAAAAAACATCATTTGGTATTCTTTTGATTTCAAACTCCATCAGGATTATAAGACTAATGAGTCTTAATTCATATTTGTCACACCCAAATGAAAATATAGATAAACATGTTCATTCCCAGAATCCAACTTAGTAAGATTATAATTCTCAAAATAAACATCTCAAAAATTTGATATTATATTATACATCAAGATCCTTGATTACATACATCCATAATATTTCATCTTATTTCAGGCCACAACAAAAGTTATACATTATTACAAAATGATCACTACCAAAATGGTCCAAACTTTAAGACGATCCTTGTCTTTATCCAAACCCAAAGCCAAGTACTCAACTTTAGCTTAAGAAAGTATTTGCCTTTTTCAACCTCAGCGGTTCAATGAAAATTATGAGCTAAATAGCCTAGTACGCGAGAAATACAATATGGAAACATATGAGCATATAAAAAATCTTATGCTTGTAGGAGTTTAAAGGTATACAAGAAAATGACATGCTTTATGTGGTATCAGCAAGTAAGAACACCACCTAGTGAGGCCAAAAACACTAGCTGATGTCAAATCCTAATGCTACAATAGTATAATCCAAGGAAACAACATATCCAACTAAGGAATGATAAGAACATAACAATATGAAAACATAATACAACTCGTGTATTCAACTCATAATATTAACAAATCCCTTCCACGTCTGAAAAGATATCCATTCACATCTGAAAGGGTCATTGTACCAGTTAGGAAACTCGGCCCCCCAACATTGTCAAGATAATAGAGTTTAAACATGCGTTATAATTTCAAAGCAAACATAGCTATTATATCAAAAAAAAAACATAACTTAGAAACATCATGACAATCCAATCAGGAAAAAAGAGTTGCATCAAATTACAAGAACTCTCAAAGAAGGCTTAGGCACTACCAATAAATTACTCGAGGCATGGTAGACCCTCAAGGAACATATTTATTGTGGAAATTGAGAATATTATTTTCTTATTCATAACTGAGATCTTATGGTCTCTTATATAAAGGAGACCAAAGGAAAAAATACAAAATAAGGAAATTAAAAACTACCATAAAAGTCTTTCTTAGCCTACGATAAAAGTAACTACCATAAAAGGCCTTTTCTTAGGCTACAAGTTAATTCTCAACATTTATGTGTTTTGGAGATTGGGAGATCATATAAGAAAGCCCGTAACCTCAAGGAAACATGGTCAATAGTTTGACATATCAACAATGACATAGCAAAGAACGATAGAAGGTTTGATAACTACTTACTTACAAGGCTCTTTTAGTTGCTCACTAAATTATAGGACTTTTTTCCAAATTTATCTTCTTTCTTTTAGCTTGCTCCAAAAGTTACTTTCTTTTCTCAACAAGTAGCCCTAGAATTCTTTTTATACCAACTTAGGTCGGTTTTACCTTTCATGGGTAACAGAAGATAAGGTTAAAGTAGCCAAAATGGTTATTTCACTTCATATAAGTGATGGAGGTGATAGATGGATATAAAAGGATAAAATTTTCATGTGTTTTCACTTGATTTGAGCCTTTGGATTAAGATTGCAGCAAGTTAAATAATTTACAACTGTCAAATAGTTGTCCTCAACTAGAATTTTACCTTAGGGCCTAAGTAATTTTGGACATTAGTTCTTTTGTCAAAGATCAATTAACTACCTTATGTGTCTAACCTTTACAGGTAATTAAATGTTTACCATCCATTTACATACCATAGCATTTAACATAAGAAATTTTATGCATATACATGTCTATTAATCATAAACGCATACAATTAGATATGGGATTTTACAATACTTCGTTGTCTGTGATGTCATCTTGATATGGGCAAACACTTTTTTGAGATGCAATATAGGTGATTCCACATGGGGGCCATGTTTTTGGAACGGAGTAATATCAATTATGCCGAGGCCCTAATCTTTTTTCATGGCATCTCTGAGTTCGGATTTGGCTTTTGTTTCTAGGACACATGGGCATCTAGTGAACCTCTTTTCATTCTGTTTCCATACCTTTATGCGATTGCACGAGATCAACATGCTAAGGTTGTTGATTATTGGTTTGGATCATTATTATCAAATGGTGTTTGGTTACCCCAACTTGTATCGCTACTCTCTAACTAAAGAGTTGTGGATTTCATTCATTTATTGTAAATACTTGAGGACAATTGTACTATTCACCAATTTTAAAATTAACAATTCGATCCAAACCCAAAAATGCCCACCTAAAGCCCTAAAAGTTTAAACCCTTACCTCTTTCCTGACTTTTACCCCCAAATTCAATCACAAAACATTTTCTAAGCGTTAAACTCTTTTCTCTCAAGTCCTAGAAGTAAGCTATCAAAGAGAGATCAAGAGGGGAGGAGGAAAGAAGCAAAATGGGCATAAGCTTGGAGAGGAGGCATCATTAACTTGAGGAAGAAGAAATGCTCAAAGGAAAAAGAAACGATAAGGGTTTTAGTTCTAAAACCCTAGGATATCTGTAAGGGAATCCAACCTTGTTTCGAATGAGGGCTCAAGTTGTAACATCTTGGCCCGCCAATATATTGTTCGCTTCGAGTCTTGACCGCACGATTTTAAAACGCATCTTAACTTGTATTAGAATGGCGCAACTGCCTATTCCCCTTAGGGAATCAGTACTTGTTAAGATATAGTCTGCTTTAGGTTCTAATGGTTGCTCCCATCGTGCACTCACGGCGTAGCACTTAACCCCTATTATTTTCTAACACGTCTTGATGCAAGAGGAATGCCTTGGATTAGCCTTACATGGACAAGTCACGGAAGAGATGTTGGGTATATATGTGGTCATGCCTTGGACTTGTCAAGACGCGCTTTAAAATCGTGCAGACTAGGGCCCAAAGCAAACAATATCTTGGGGGCCAGCATGTTACATATGATATCAGAGCCGCTCTGTGGGGGCCTTTATGCCATGATGGGAGATCACTCAACAACTACGCTGAGTCCCTTTAAGGGGTGGATGCAAGAGGTATGCCTTGAATTAGTCCCACATGGACAAGTCACGGGGATATGTTGGGTATATATGTGGATATGCCTTGAACTTGTCAAGACACGTTAGAAAAACGTGAGGGGCTAAATGCTACATCGTGGGTGCACGATGAGAGTCATCTCTAGAATCCAAAACAGACAATATCTCGACAAATAGTGAGTCCCTAAGGGGAATAGGTCATTGCGTCACTTTGTACAAGTTAAGACGCATTTTAAAATCTTGCGAGCCAAGGTCCAAAGCGAACAATATCTTGGCGGGCCAGGATGTTATATGGATAAGGTAGAATGGCGCTAAGTGTCATGCGGATCTATATGGATCCGTATAGGCCACCTCTGAAACTCAAAGCTAACAATATCTTGGCGGGCCAAGATGTTATATGTGGTATCAGAGTCTCTCCGCATAGGCCTCTGTACCATGGTGGGAGATCACTCGACGAGGATGTTGAGTCCTTCGAGGATTGAAGGATGCAAGAGGCATGCCTTGGATTAGTCACACATGGACAAGTCACGAGAGAAATGCTTGATATATATGTGGACATTTGGACATTCTTTGGACTTGTCAAAATGCGTTTCAAAATCGTGTGAGCCAAGACACAAAGCGAACAATATCTTGATGAGTCAGGATGTTACACAAAATAAATGTTTTCTTCTCTATTGTTATGTATCATGAATGATTAGGATTTTATATGTTAGATTGCCCTTAATATGAGATTGAATTTTAAGGATTAAAAATTCTTATGTCGTGAATGCCATTGGTTTAGGGTTTCAATGTTTTCAATGGTCATCTTGCATGATTGAAACCTAAGAATTAGGGATTTTCCTCACGGCTTCATGGTTATCCCCAAAATGTATGAACTATTGAATCTTATGAAACCGTAGAAGCTAAGAGGATGCCATATTCATGTCTCTATGTTAATATTGTGATTTTGTAATATATGTAAAAGGGAACCCCATCTCATTCCATTAGATCGGAATGAGAGCTTCATTTTCTCCCAAATCCCCTTCTCATGTTTTGAAATGTTTTTTTTGGTACATGGAGGGCTTGTTTCGAAATGCTTTTGATTATATGTTTAGGTATACTTCAATGATTCTAGCGAATATGAACTTAAGGTTTAGTTTCTTGATGCCATGAATGTAAGGATTCAAGATACTTCATGTGAGATGCATTCTTATGAAATTAGTCTTCGACTTTGTTGTTTCACATGATATGATGAAATTATAGGTTTAATTGATCCAAAATCCTTTATGTTTCATGATATTATTTTATTTTTCATGTTATATGAGCACTAGATGGTTCCTAGAATGACCTAGGACCATGCACGGGATGGAAGGATTTGAGATAGGTGTGAAATGTGTTCATGTATGAAACGAAGTTTAAAATGTTCAGACCACCCCCTGAAATGGTCAACCACTCCCCTGAAACAGTCGACCACTCCCTTGAAACAGTCGACTTGTGGGCTTGTTCCATTAGGGAAAACTAGAATTGCCTCGGTGGTTAGGAGGAGGTGGGCATATGCCTCTCTAATTGAGAAGCGCCCCCCAGTCCAAGTCCATCCATTGCCCCTGGAGTTGTCTTGGCAGAGAGTAGAGATATGATCAAGGAGAGACAGGTGATCAGCTATCCTTGCATCACATAGAGGCTATCGAAAAACTAGCGTCTGACACCCCTATTGGCACTATGCTGAGTCGGATCAGTATGAGGCCATCGAAGCCTCTCTATGTGCCACAAGAGAGGCCAATAGAGGAAAGGCCAAAACAAGCCTGGATGCAGAGGTCTACTCGTGGTCCCAGAAGGAAAAGGTCTCCCCCGAGCCCAACATGTGGGAGAAAAGACGTCGGACTAGTGGCATCACTATCACCACGTTGCGCCAAAATGAGGAGGCACCACGTATGATTCATGACCTAGAGTCCCAGTGAAGGTCATGTCCATCACATGTGAAGAGTAATAAGCACCACAAGTTTGTCTCATGTCCCATGATACAATGGATCCATCAAGTGAGAAGGGTTCGATTCACGGTGCGGAGATCACATACTCCTAAACCGCCATCTGTGATAGGACGACATACCTCCTCCCAGGATACGAGATTGATGCCCCTACCTGTCCGACCACTAGTCTACCACAGAAATCTCCTCCTGAGTTGTCGATGCGGGAAAGTACCATCTTTGGCTTTTGAAGGACGGACATGAAGTAGGTAGGGGTACACAGACAATTGATTTTAGTACTAGGCGTCCACCTCGCTATGGCAACCTAAGCTTATCGGCAGCTGCCGACTTAACAAATCGTAAGAGATGCGTGCGCTAGATTCAACTTCTTTCTTACAGCCCAATAAAACCTCTGACCTTATTGCAATCAAGGGTGAAGAACGAACTAGCAAGCGCTTTTACGCTATAGTTTTGTCCTTTCCAAATGAAATGCGCCTCCTCTCCTAAGCCAGCAAGAAAACTCCGAGCTAACGCGCTCAGAGGCTTCGATCGTTGCTGGATAAGGCCTTTCAGAAGGGCAAAGCTTTGAGGTCAAGCATTGCTTAGAGAGACCTTGACTGATCTTCTAAAGCAATGGAATGATGCACAGATTACTCTCCCTTAGGAACCGTAGAAATATCATTTCTATGATATCGTGAAATGAGTGTCCTAGCTCCACCCAATGAGTCCTGGCCTCGATAAACTCAATCACTAGGCCTCATAACCTGAAGCCCACTAACCTGTCAGAGAGTGGGAGATCAAGATAGGTGATCAGGAGCGAACAGATAGGTGTACACAGCTCTGTCGCACATGCCCCAACCATGACCGCATCCATACCGAATGGAATGAAGGTAGACTTGGCATGGTTCATGACCATCCCAAAAACCGTGCCGAAGAGTTCCACCATAATGGCCAGCCTTCGTGCTTCCATTGCTGAACCCTAGACAAGGAAAATGGTGTCATAAGCATATTGGAGCAACAAGATGGGGGCAGAATGATCTCGTCTGAGGGCCTGCGAAGATGTCGGCACTATAGGTTGAATCGGGCCAGAGCATCCACTACAATCACAAAGAGCATGGGGTGCAAGGGGGCAATCCTGGCGGACACCCTTCTGAACTCACACGCCAGCTAGCCGCCTGTTAACTAGCACTAAGAATGAGGTTGTGCATATGCAGCATTTCATCCACGTGATCCAGACTATGGAAAGCCTCGGGCCTGCAAAGAGTGCCAAATAAAGGACCATGAGAGGGAGTCATAGGCTTTTGAGAA
Organism: Pontederia paniculata; assembly: GCA_001647135.1. NCBI lineage: Eukaryota > Viridiplantae > Streptophyta > Magnoliopsida > Commelinales > Pontederiaceae > Pontederia > Pontederia paniculata. Next base: position 28,054 of record LTAE01000170.1, on the reverse strand, counting down.
GTCGATCTTCCATAGAATGCCTTGGGTGGATGAACGACGCAAGTCGGCAGCAATCTCGATGTTGAAATATCGATGATGGACCACCTCTAATGAACGTACGGAGTCGATTGGCTAGCATCCGAGCCAAAAAAAATGAGGTAAATGGAGTTGGATAAGGCAATCGGGCGGAAGTCACCTAGGTCCTCGGCTAGTGTGCACTTCAAGAGGAGGAAGAGGATGAACCGATTTAGTCAATCGGAGCCACGGTTATCCATAGTGAACCCATGGATGACTGCCATGACATTTTATCACAGCATAGTCCAAAACTCCCGACCAGGTGCACCGTCAATGTTGAGGCCCTTCAGGGCCCTCAACACTTCCCCCTCGGAGATGGGATATATGAGGTTCGTGGCATGGGCCTCCGAAATGTGGGGTATGTCCCAATCTCTCAACCACCAACTCGTAGGTGACCTTCTTTGGGAGAAGGCTCGAAAGTGATTCACGATCCTGCTGCCTATGGTGATCCATCTTGCTCTGGCGATGGCGACTGCACGTCTGCACATGGAAGAATCGAGTGTTGGCGTCTCCCTCGCAGAGCCATAGCTGGCTGGGACGCTGTCTCTAGTGAATCTCGGTCAGAGGAGGATGGTGTTATGTTGACAACATAATACACAACATTCCAGGAGGCTAAAGGAAGAGTGGAGATTAAATATTTAATGTTGTGGGTCTTACTCGCATAGTTCAAGTATCTAATTTTTTATTATGTAAGAACATATGATATCAATGAAGTTGGATGACTACCGTCTCGCTAGTCATCATTTTAACATTAAAAAAATAGAGAGAAAGCAGTGTGCTCACCGGAATTCCTCCAGCAAAACCCCCTAAATAGTAGAGCAATTGCTTGGTAAACTGTTCCTGATCCTTGTCTTACAAAATAGACCAAAGAAACTACAACTCAATTAGCAGAGTAAAAGCTTTGATTATTGCATGAACTGCAAAAACTAAAGCAAAAAGTTTAAATGCATGTGAAGCTTACTAGAAAGTGCATTATAAAAATCCCGTAAGAGAAAATTAAAGCCAACGCTGATTCCTGTGGTTCCTAACGTCAGTAAAAAAACAGCAGCGAGCCTTAGCCTTGCTTGGACTTTGTCCTCAGAAGACCAATATGGGGCAGCAACCTTCCAGAATCTTCTCAAAAGTGTTGGTATGTCTGAACGCACCCTTTGATCATCCTAAAAGATCACAATCATAACAATTAGGTTCCTGTGAGAATTATAACGAATACATCTCGTGAAACAATGGCTTGGAGGATTGATGAGCAATGTCGGATACTTGACATGAAAAAGTTGAGCTGACCATAACTGAGCGATACCAATTCCTAATAAATGACTCATTTTTTCAACATCAACATCACTTGATGAGTTTGGTAGGCATTATAAATTTTCATTTATTCCAGTGTTTTAAATCAATTAACTTGAGCTTTCTGCCAAAGAAAGAACCAAGGATAATGCACTAATCTAATTCCAAAAAAGTTAACCAACGCTATCAAATTCTACATGAGAGACGGCTATACTGCACAAAACCTAACAAAGATCACATCTTTCGCGTCAAAAACAAAACTTTAATCAAAGGGGGGAATCCAAAATCCGGTAGCGCCAAAGATCATATCTTTCCCAGCACGGACTGATCAAGATTAAAATCCAAACTTGACACAGGTTACTACTTCCAAGATCCAATACGGAGTCAACCAAAGCAAGCCACCGAGATGGAGGAACAAGGACAGTCATCTCGCACCTTGCCTTCAACTCCTGCGGCGGCGGAGGGCCGTTCGGAGCCCTCGGCAGTCGCAGACGGCTTAACGGGCCTCCTCTGCCGGAGCATGGACGCCGGCGGGGGATGAGAGACTGGAGATGCAAAGAAAATAGGAGGAAGTGGACGAGCGGAAAGATGATCGGATAAATAAGATAGTAGCAAGGGAGGGAAGGAGTAGCCTGCATCATGGCGCACTTCTTTATTTGCTATTTATCTACTAGGTATGAAAAAAATGGTTAGAAGTGGAAGCAGTTCCGTTAATGAGGTAGTCATTTTTTGTGCGTTCAAAGCTTGAGGGTACTAACCAAGTTTGCTTAGATTATTCGGAGCTAGCAAGTTTGAGTTCAAAGCTTAGAAGTTATTAAATTGATCAAGAATTATCATTTCGCTCTTATTCTAATTTTGATTGATCATGTATAGTCTTGTACATCGATGAGTTCATATCGAAAAAATAATTTGAAATTATTGTAATGAGATTAGTGTGTTAAGAATATTAATTGAATATTTTTTATATCAATTTAAACTCGCATGTTTGGTAGCAAGTTTAATTTAATATAATATTAAATTTAAATATATTGAATTTAATAAAAAAAAATTTCTAGTTATTCATAATTTGAAGTTATAAAATTTGTGGGTAGTACATTTAATTTAATAAATTTAAATCCCTGAGTAGCACATTTAGATTATATTTGAAACAACATTTTGGATCAAACGCTTTTCTCCCAAGTCTTTGATGTGAAAGGAGATGTTCTAATCTCATGAGTCATAGATACAATTGAAAAAAAAATTGGGGTTAGTCAAACCGAGCTTGATAATAAAAAAAGAAAAAAAATGTGATTTTCCACACTAATTCTTTTAATAGAGTTAAAACGTTTAAAATAAGAAAACGTCTTTAAGTTTGGCTGAATCAACTAAACCATATCGACGTTTCTAATTTTGGATTGAAAGTTAAAGACGAGGGAGTAGGAGAAGAGTATAAACTATTCAGCAAGCACCTCATTAAGATGTTGAGATAATAGTTAATTTAATGACGTGCTGCACTATAAGAATATTCTGCAATATACTTGACGCAGGATAAGTTTGTTTCGGTTTATGTCACTCGAATGCCAAGCAATTTGATAACTGTTGTAGCAAAAATGGAAAAAGAATAAGAAATTTAATATAATATTAAAGTCAAAGATTGAATCCAATAAAAATATATTTTTTCCCTTAGTTACTCATAGCTTAAAGTTTTTAAATTTGTTGATAATACATTTAATTTAATAAACCCCTTTAGCACATCTAATTTCATCAGTCATAGTTACAATTGAAAAAAGAAGTTTGGGTTAGTCAAACCGAACGTGTTAATAAAAAAGAAAAACAATAAGATATTTTTCACACTAACTTTTAGTAGAGGTAAAACTTTTAAATTAAGAAAACGTCTTTAAGTTTGGCGGAATTAACTAAGCCATATCGACGTTTCTAATTTTGGATTGAAAGTTAAAGACGAGGGAGTAGGAGAAGAGTATAAACTATTCAGCAAGCACCTCATTAAGATGTTGAGATAATAGTTAATTTAATGACGTGCTGCACTATAAGAATATTCTGCAATATACTTGACGCAGGATAAGTTTGTTTCGGTTTATGTCACTCGAATGCCAAGCAATTTGATAACTGTTGTAGCAAAAATGGAAAAAGAATAAGAAATTTAATATAATATTAAAGTCAAAGATTGAATCCAATAAAAATATATTTTTTCCCTTAGTTACTCATAGCTTAAAGTTTTTAAATTTGTTGATAATACATTTAATTTAATAAACCCCTTTAGCACATCTAATTTCATCAGTCATAGTTACAATTGAAAAAAGAAGTTTGGGTTAGTCAAACCGAACGTGTTAATAAAAAAGAAAAACAATAAGATATTTTTCACACTAACTTTTAGTAGAGGTAAAACTTTTAAATTAAGAAAACGTCTTTAAGTTTGGCGGAATTAACTAAGCCATATCGACGTTTCTAATTTTGGATTGAAAGTTAAAGACGAAGGAGTAGGAGAAGAGTATAAACTATTCAGCAAACACCTCATTAAGATGTTGAGATAACAGTTAATTTAATGACGTGCTCCACTATAAGAATATTTTGCAATATACTTGACGCAGGATAAGTTTGTTTCATTTTACGTCACTCTAATCCCAAGCCATTTGATAACTGTTGTAGCAAAAATGGAAAAAAAATTAAGGAAAACGAAAACAAAATATTGTCATACACGTACAGTGCTCAGTTCGAAGAGCAAGTTCACTTGGTGGTCTAGACACAATGTTGAAGCCCAAGAAGAATACAAGAAGCTTGGAACCTTTAATTCACTTTACTTCAAAAACGCCTCAATATATGCTACCAAAGTTTGAAGTCTTTAATGTCCAGAAGCTGAATCTTTAATATGTGGAAAAGAGGAAAAATCTCATCAAAACAATTTATCTTCTGTAAATGATGGATGTGTGAGAGAAATTAATGGCTGTTGCTACAAAATAGCATTTGGAGCTAAGTTTACAATAAAACTCAGTATCCCCACTGACTCATTCAGTGGACTGTGCTTGATTTTGTCATTCTCTAGTGATTCTTTATCATCAGCTTTTAGGAGTTGAGCTTCCAACTTTTCTGATGTAGCAAATGGATAAGCTTATGAACTTGGCACATAAGAATTTGCAGAGACTAATGAATTGTCATCAGGATTCATAAAGGAGCTCTGAGGTTGTGCATTATTGTCTTGACAGCTTCCAGCTGACCCATCTTGGGAATTTATGGTCTTGTTCAGAATTTTTGCATGGTCGTGTACCTCTCTTGTAACCCCCCTGGAATCAACAAGAAAGCACAACGAATTGTGACTTGAGCTAAAACTGACTTTCAGAGAAAGATCGCATGTCTGTGATACA
>LTAE01000170.1:3749-23038 GCA_001647135.1 Pontederia paniculata | reverse complement strand
AACATAAATTGTTAATATTTTTATACAATACATAGTTTATATATATATATATATATATATATATATATATATATATTTTCTGAGTTAAAGGTGAATGTCCTTGAGGTTTTGTCCCATATAATTTTAATGCCAAGTACATAGAATACTTCCCCCATATTTTTCATTTCAAATTCCTTGCTCAATTTTATTTTCACTTCAACAAGCATTGTGATGTCATTTCTAGTAAGCAGGATATCATGAACATAGTGCTAGTATCACATAAATGCTCCTACTATTCATAATGTACACACTGATTCAATTTGTTCGATTTGAAACTAAATTGGATTATCGTCTTATGAAATTTCAAATATCATTGATGAGATAACTGTTTTAAGCCATAAAGTGACTTTCTCAATTTATACACCTTATTCTCATGACCCACCACCTAAAAACCTTTAGCTTGTCTCATTATATATCTTTTCACTCAATTATGAATTAAGAAAAGTAATTTTAACATCAATTTGGAACAACTTCAAATCCATATATGCAACTATCGCTAAAATCGTATTAATCGACACAAACTTAGCCACCGAAAATAAGTTTCTTAAAAGTCTATACCAACTTGCTAAGCATAACTCTTGCCAACTAATTTTCTTTATGCTTATCGATCACTAATTTTGCTTGAAAACTCATTTAGACCTTATGGATTGACCGCCTATTAGCAAATCACATTGTGTCCATACTCCATTCCGATTAATTGAGTCAATTTCATCTTTCATGACGGTCATCCATGATTTTGACTCAAGCGAAATTATTGCTTTATTATAAGTAATAGGATCCGTACAATCCACTCATCAATTGAGTAATACAAAGCCTAGCACTCACACGGAGCATAATCATCCAAGTGTGTGGATATTGTCGGGAGCCTCTTGGTGTTGGTTATACTCGTGGAAATAATAGGTTCCTCCACATCCTCTTTATTTTGTATAGCTCTATCTTCCACATCTGGACTTTTGTCCAATGTTTTCTTCATAGTCGATTTGGCTATCGCCGACAATAGTCAAAGGCTCAGTATCCTCTTCATCATGCAATTCTTTCCTTTCACTCTCAAGGAAAGTTGCATCTCGCCTCTTTATAAGACATTTTCCATCATGAAAGAACTTATACCCTTTAAACTTTTCATTGTACTCGATCAATATGTACATGATCGTCCAAAAGTCTAGCTTGTCCCTGAGCAGACTTGGAACAATATGTGCGCTCTTCACTCCCATTTTCGGAGATGGCCTATCTCGGATTCCTACCATTCAATATTTCGAACAGCGTTGTTTCAATGAACTTATGGGAATTCTATTCTATATGTAATTCACGGTCAAGGGTTTTTCACCCCCAAATTCCTTTAGAAGATTGGAGTGGGACAACATACATCTTATTGCATTTATCAATGCACCAATTCTTTATTTTTGCCACATCATTCTATTGTGGCATATAGGGCAAAATAGTTTGCCTACTTATCGCTTCTTAAATGTAATAACTCACATTCCGGGAGGTGTATTCTCTTCCTCTATCAGTTCTTGAGCACTTTAACTGGGCTACCTAATTTCTTTTCTACTTCTATCTTATATCTTTTAAATATGTCAAAGACTTCGGCTTTCCTTTCCAAGAAATAAAAATAAGTAAATCTTAAGTAATCATCAATGAATATGATGAAATATTCTTTACTTTTATGTGTACAAACACTCATAGGGTCACAAATATCAAAATGAACTAACTCTAACTACTCTTTTGACCTTATTACGTTCTTCCGCATCATTTTCCGATCAAACAATGCTCATAGGGCAATATCTTTGTGCTTGTTATTGTAGATACCAAGTTCATTTTGATTATTTGTTACATCTTGAAATTCTTTAGGTGTCCTAATATATCATACCATAGATCATAATTCACATGCATAACACATAAATTCACTGATTACATATAGAAAAAACAAGTCATGCTCAAGAATAAACTTTCCCATAGTCATGACTTTATCATTCTTCCCAATGGTTAGACGATCTTTGTGAAGCGGACTTCAAATCCCTTCTTCAAAAGAGCAGGAACAAAGATGAGATTCCGCCGAATTCGTAGTGTATAGAGCACATCATAAACTATCATTATTTTGTCCCCCCAGATCAAGCTTGTATTTTCCAACACCTTCAACATTCAGATAGGTATTGTTCCCGATATAGATCATATGTTCCCCCTTCTTGATTTACTTGAATTTCAATCAAGTCATCCATGGTTTTATTATTGAGTCGTTCCAGAATCGATCCACCATGCATCTATATTTGTCATCGCAACATTACACTCGATGACCCCAGCAAATTCGAGCTTATTGATTCCCTTCTTTTACGAACCCCGATTCTAGTTAGCCATATTCTGACCTAGCTTCTTCAATGTGGGAGGCCTTCAACTGACCATAATTCCCACAAGTGAAACAAATTCTACGAGTAGGTTTCTTATTTAGCCCCTTAAATTGCTTCTTGATATGACCAAGGTTCTTCGGATGGTGCACCGCGTGGGATTCTTCTTTTATCTCTTCAACTTCGAAGACCTCGGCCTTCTTTCTACTTCTAGCCATGTCCTCCTTTACGGACAACTATGTTGGAAGATGTGTCACCAACTTAATCATCTCATTAACCCGCAAAGTTGTGGCAGCCATGTCAAATGAGGGTGACTGGCTGTTGAGAACAACAGATACCTATAGCAGGTTTGGTAGAGTAGTCCTAAAGCGACTAAGTCTTTAGCCATGACAAACATTTTATCAACATGATTTATGACGTTATCACCCTTCTTCATTTTACAATTTATATTTATGCAGGAGAAATTGTATATTCGATTCTCTCTTGGAAATGTACTTTGCTTTGATAGTCACCTCTGATGCATGGGTACTCCATACGCACAAAAGTAACCTTATCGAAAATGCGTCAGATACATGTGCGCTTGGGTACGTACTTGAGATTTTTTTTTCAAACTGGGTATGTTATTGGGTACTTCACGGGCTTTTGAGCAGTGGGCCTTGAAAAAAATTCTCGAAAGTAAAGAGATAAAAAAAAACTAAGTTTACCCTAAATCACTAAAACACAAAACAGGGTGAACAAGAAAAGACAGCAAGACAGAAAATGACGACCAGAGAAGGAAAAAAAAGAAATAGAGAGAAGAACCAGCTTCAATGAGTCGCTTCTTCGACTTTGAGTAAGTGTCTCTTCGCTCGTCCACATTTATTCTATGTTCCCATATCTGGTAATGTTCAATTTCTTCTTCTTTTGGTGTCTGTTTTCAGCCTTTGGGGGACACAAGTCAGACTTAGAGCATGTTTCCAAACAACCAGCAACCAACAAATTTAAGGAAAAATCCAAGCAAACTGTAGCCCCACAAATAGCAATAAAGACAAAGAGGTAACTCTGAAGTTTGTTCCTTTTTTACACTGTGTAACTTTAGCATTCACTTTTTTTAATAGCTAGTGAGAAACGAGTATGAATTAATTTCTTTCTATAAACATTTTTAACTTTTCCATATATAAAAAAATTAATTCTTTTAGTAATGAAGTATTTAAGTATTCAAAAATTAGCTCTTGTATTATTGACCCCGAGACTGAATTGAAAAAAGTTTTTGCACATCTTTTAGGCATGTCCTTTATTTTTGTATGCATATATTCATTTTACAATTTTAAATAAATATATGTCATTTTAGATTTAATAAAAATTAATTACTCATTTCTGTGTCACAAATGTTTCACCTCAAGCAATAAATGATATCAAATATAGATTGTGTAAGTTATGACATTTTTTTAAATTTATGGAAAATTATAGTTTCTTTAGGGAAATTTTTTTGAAAAATGGTCATATAATACTAGCATTAGCAAGTCACATTTTTTTAAAAAAATATCCTTCTGCCTTCTTGAAATCACTATATTCTTTAAGATCTTTTTTCAGATGTCCGAAGGACATTCTACTTCATCATGATGGATAACAAGTACTTATGCAACTTGAGTAGCAGACAATAATTGTCCCCTTTGGGCTTATGTCCCAAGTTTGCAAGATAAAAAATCGAAGGAGATGCAAGTTGGCGTTGTAATTATTGCAACATAACATACAAGGGATTTTGAAAAGATGAGAAAAATAGATAAAGATGCTATGAAAAAGCAAAGCCAATTCAAATTCCTTTATCTTGTGGATGTACAAGTTCTAAATGTAGCTAGATGGAAGCAAAAGAAGAAAACCCATTGGGGGACCACTAGGAAAGAAATTCAATAATGAAGCAAGAGATCATTTGACATCTGAAATAACTAGGTTATTTATTCTCCAGGTATGTCGTTCAATGTTACAAGAAATTCATATTATATTAATTCATTTGCATATGTAGCAAACTCTCTTATTTTAGGATTTATTCAATCTGGTTATAGAGCCTTAAGAACAACACTACTACAAAAGGAGAAAGTCAACTTAATGAGATTGCTTCAGCCAATCAAATACACCTGGTCAGAAAAAGGTGTAAGCTTAGTGGTTGATGGTTGGACTAATGCTCAACGAAGACCAGTAATTTTAATCTCATGGTTGCCTCATATTCAAATCCTATATTCTTGAAGTCTATTGATTGCTCTGGAAAGTACAAAGATAAACACTTCATTGCAAATAAAATTTTGAAAATGATTGATGAAATGGATCACAAAATGTTGTTCAAGTCATTACTCATAATGCACCTATTTTTAAAGTTGCTAGATCAATTGTTGAGTCAGTACATCCTCACATCTTTTGGACACCATGTGAAATGCATATTTCAAATCATGCTTTGAAAAATATTTGTGCACCAAAAAACAACCAATGAGGATATTTATATCAAGTGTCATTGGATTAATGAAGTTTTCGATTATGCATATTTCATTAGAAATTTTATAATGAATCATTCTATGCAATTGGCTATGTATAATCAATTTGTGCATTTTAAGTTACTTGTAGTTGCTGAGACTATATTTGCATCTAGTATAATAATATTGAAACTATTTAGTACCATTAAGCATGGCCTTCAAAGTATGGTTATTAGTGAGCAATGGTCTTACTACAAAGAAGAAAAAGATGATGTTGAAAAGGTTACCACTATTAAAGAAACAATCCTATATTACAGTGTTTACCTGTAGCATATTATTGGCAATGTAAATTACCTGTCAATTTGGATTGCCCAAGAAGTGGCAATTCAAAATACCTGAGGGGGAGGTGTCCATCTGGATTACCACTCGAGTGGCAATCCAATATTTTATTTTGTTCCATATATACCCTTTAAACCCTAGTACAAAGTAAAGAGAAAATTGCCTCCTCTCTATGTCACACTGCTGAGGCAATATGGATAAAGGCACGACTTGGGTGAAAAAAAGCCTCAGGTAATCATCCTTTGTCAATCATCTTTCTATGGACTCATATTTTCAATTCTTTCTATTCTATTCTTTTTTTTCCTTAATTAGTATATGCATGTAAATGGATATGATCCATTGTTTTTAACTTAGCACGTCCATCGTCTTTAATTTGTTTTTTTTTCATTAGCACATTCATTTATAAAAATTCTCGAATCTATTTTTTTTCTCAACTCAATGTAAATGATCTGTTTTTTATGTTTTTGTTGATATATTATTTTTTATTCATTAGCACATGTAAAAAAATATTCTCTCATTTACCCAAAACTCTTCTTATGTTTATTTTTTCTTAACTTAGTGTTTTGTCCTCTTCGAAATCTATTATAGTTTTCTTTCATTAGCACATTTTTGGATTTACCCAAAAAAGTATTTTCTTAGGTTCATTTTTTCTCAACTCAAATTTGTGTCCTCTTCTTACTTTATTTTAATTTTCTTTTCATTAGCAAATGTTCTGGATTTACCAAAAAAAAGTATTTTCTTAGGTTCATTTTTTCCCAACCCAATTTTTTTGTCTTCTGCTTAATTTATTCTAATTTTCTTTTCATTAGCACATGTAAAATTATTTTTCTCAGTTTATCCAAGAAACTAGAGTCAACTATAAAAGCTCATCATACTATAAAAGCATTACTTGCTATTGAAGATTTGGATTTTACTTATCTACAAATAATTTAAAGTAGGAAACAACATTGCTTCATGACGTTTTTCGTCTCACTACCCATGAAGTCTAGGAAGACTTTTGCTTGGAATGAACTTGGCTTGACATAAAAATCAAGAAAATTGAATCTTATTTTTTTTGTAAGACGTAGTTCAAAGTTTGAAACTATTCAAAACTTGGTTGCGACATTATTTTCAAAGTTATGGATTGAGTAACGAACTCTTTTTTTAAAATTTCATATGCTAGCAAATTAAGTGTTTATAATCCAAATTAAGATTTTCATTAAACGGGATGTGAAAGATTTTGTGGATGATTGTACATTGTTTTTGTGATATTTTTTATAATATGGTACTATTTACATATAAAGGCTAATTTGGGAAATCACTACATTACTTAGTAATCTAATTTTTCTAGTAAACATGGTAATACAAATTACATGGCAGATTGCATATTCATAGTAAACAAGGTAATCTGGTTTGCTGGTACTTTAAGAAGTGACAATTTGGATTGCCAACAATCTGGACAGATAATATAGTAAACGCCTCCTTAATCCAACGTAATATTAAACTACTTTTCAAACTTATTTTACTTGTCTTACATTGATTTTAATCCTTTAAATTATTGAATTATATATATATATATATATATATATATATATATAGTATGATAGTTTTTATACAAAACAATGGATCGATGAAGTTCCTAATTGGGTTCCTCCCCACAAAAATAATGAGCTTTGTGAAGGAAGAAACAAGTGCCTAAGGAATTTTTTACAAGTTCCAAATGAAAGGTTGGAAGTTACTAGGGAATGTACAAAATTACAGAATCGTAATTAACAACAAAATAATTGCAAAATCGTAATTAGTGATAACTTTAGAACAATTTTAGGAATTATTGATATAGAACAACCAACCAACATTTTTGGAAACTAATCATAATTGATTGCAGAATAATTTACAAATTAGTTAAAGAATGCTAATTTTAGTGTTTAAATTTAAAAAATGAAAGCTTCAAAATTAATGGCAGGTAATTACGGAATGATGATTATGAAATATTGATTCAGGAATTATCGAGTAATGATGGTCAAATGACATATCAGATTTAATAGCAAATACTAACAATTAATAATCTAGATATAATAATAATATAAGAATTTCAGAAGTTCATCGCTAATCAAAAAATAAGGATTAACAAAGTATTGCACAAAAATAATTTGATGACTAACAATAGACGCAACGTGACACTAATTTCAGAATGGGTGAGATCTTATTCTGTTTAACTACAGGCATGAGCTTAGAGATTAATTTTCAAAGTCACAAAATAGTTATAATAAATCAGTTTTAACCACTTAACATGGTATATGGTTCAAATTTAATCAACCAAATAAATCTATTGGTCAGATCAAATATAATATTAAAAAAAATAATGGTAAGGATTGATAAAAAATGATGTGCGGACATGATCAATCACTACAATGTCGTCTTCTACCTCCTAATTATTGTGACTAGGAAGAAAACAAGGGAAGCAAAGAAAGAAGCGGATGTGGCCTAACAACGTCGAAGTCACTAGATGACATCACAATTGATCTTGAAGATGGTCGTCGGCCTTCGTGAATAGTCTGTCAAAAAATGGTATATGAAAATGACCCGTGACTAACCAGGACACAGCCCGCGTAATATGATGGCCCGTTTTTGTGAGCAAAATGGCCCGCGCTGTCTCGATCGAGAATAATAATTTAATTAAAGTATTCAGAAAATCCAAATTCAATTCAATTGTAGAGAAATCTCGTTAACAACATCTCTCAATTAAAGCCAATGAAAAAATTCAATTAAAGCTAATAATCCAGAATCACAATGCAAGTTCACAGATTGCATATATATAAAATAATTTGAAAAACTAACGGGGTTCACACAGTTTTGATGGTTGTGGTTGGCGTGACTTTGGTTTGTTGAACACAAGTCATTTTGATTTGGGACACGACCTGTTTTGCTTTGTGTTTTCTGAATTGTATCGTGATTTGATTTTTCTCTTTTAATTCGCATAAATTGAGACTAATTGTCCTGAAAATTCAACACAGAGAACAACTTAGGTAGAATCTGACTTCCAATGAAAAATTAGATGAAACAAACGAAATTAATGCAAGAATTATGAAAAACTATTAGAAATGACATGAATGGGATGCGTGCAATATGCATACTTTTGCTTGCATCATAAGCCTAGGTAGTAACAACTCATGAATTCTCTAGACACGTATCGAAAGAGGATTCGACGAGGGCATTACACAAACTCTTTGATCTGTAGTTTTCTTCTACCTTGTTATAATGCCATGAGCTACTACTATAAGGACACTTGGTCGGTGTTAGCTTAGTGGTTGATTAGTTTACTGATTAATCAATTTCATGGGTTGTCTCACATTCAAACCTTATGTTCTTGAAGTCCATTGGTTGATCAAAGGATCACAAAGGGAAAACACTTACTATAAAGAGACAATTATAAAGGAAAAAAATAAAACTTACGTATATTCGATGAGAATTGCCCTTTTTTGTAGTGTAAGTTATGAGAATTGCCCTTTTATTTATTGGATATGATCTCCACTGCCCTATTCTTCCACCATGCTCGAGGAGGTCTACAAGGACCGCCCCAAACTCCAAAATAACTCCCCCCCCCACCCCGACTTCTTTTTTATCCCTCGCGCGGCTGTCTCTCTCCTACGTACATCCTCTCTCCGGCGGACGCTCCCTCTCCGGCGACGATGACAAGTGGTAGTGCCGAAACAAGAGGCAAGCTCTCCTCCCCCTCTTCTCCAACCTTTTCTCCTCCTTCTCTGGCCAGGATCCCCTCTTCTCCTTTTCTCCTTCTCTGACGCCAATCCGGCATGGATCTGCTGGATCTTTTGGATCAAAGTCGATCCAGCGGCATGTCTGCTTATGGCAGCAGGCGCGCTCGCTGCTAGAAGCGGGCGCGCCCTACTTCCTGGTTGTGGGCGCACTCTGCTACCAAGCGCGGGCGCGCCTTGTTCCCATGCGAAATTATTTTAATTTTTATTTAATAATGTGTTAATTTTTTATTTCAAAAATTTCAAGATTTTTTTGCAGATCTACAACACATTTAATATCATTCAAAGAGTACAGTATACGAATTTTACACTTTTACCTATTTCATATTTATTTTAATTAATTAGAAATTTAATATATTGCATTATATTCATCGTGAAAGTTAGTTATTAAAATTTATACATTAAAAATATTGAAAAAAAAATTCCTCCTAAAAATCGTCGTTGGATGTACAATAGGATTAATCATGATCGTAGAGGACTTACTGCAAAATTTTTAAATGGACTTGAATATTTTATTAATTTTGTTTGTCAGTCGTCTCAGTATTTACATGAAGAAACAATCAGATGCTCATGTTTAAAATGTTATAGCACGAAATTTCAGATGATTGAAGTTGTTAAACTTTATTTGTATAAAAAGTTTTTAAACCAAATTATTAGTATTATGCTGAATTTGGAGAAGAAGAACCAATTGTCGACAATAATAATGATGGTCAGATTTTAAGAGAAGATGATGTGGTTCAGAGATCCAAATTTGGTTTACGATGCTACTATGACGAATATGGTGATGTTAGAAATCATAATGACTGTCAAGAAGAGACATCTCATTCTGAAGCAAAAGAGTTTTGTCGGTTACTAGATGCTTCAAGTTAATCTTTGCAGTCAGGTTGTGAAACTTATTTTGAATTATCATTAGTCTTGAGAATGTTAAGTCTCAAGTCAAATCATAATATATCACATGCATGTTTTGATACATTTATGCAAATATCGAAACAGGTGACACTAAGTGATGTACAAGTTTCATTGAATTATTATCAAACAAGAAGACTTGTTTCTAAACTTGGCCTACAATCAGAGAAGATTGATTGTTGTTTCAATGGATGCATGTTATTTTATGATAGTGATAGTGATTTGGGAGAATGCAAGTTTTGTGGTGTTGAAAGATATAAATGATCCACCGTATATTTTACCCGTATATTTTATTCTTATTGGACTCTAATAGTTAACCCGTATATTTTACCTCCATACATGTTTTTTGCTTGCATTACTCCTGGTTTTCATAATTCAAAATATAAGATAGATTTATATTTGCAGCCTTTAATTGATGAGTTGAAGAAATTACGGAATGGTTTTTTGACATATGATGTGTCAGTAAACAAAATTTCATCATGAAAGCAACACTTATGTGGATAATTAATAATTTTTCTGCATAACGAATGTTATTAGGATGGATGATCGCAGCTAAGTTAACATGTTCATATTGTATAAATGAATCAAAGGCATTCACTTTAAAGAATGAGTTAAAAATTCATTATTTGATTGTCATCGTCAATTTCTGTCGATTGATCACCCATACAAAGAAATAAAAATGCTTTTAGGAAAAATAAGATTGTTCAAGATTGGCCGATACCAAGATTGAGTGGATATGACATAAGTGATGTTGTTAGTTGTCTATCTAAAGTTACTAAAAATCCATTACGGATACAATGTTACTCATAATTGGACTAAGCAAAATGCATTTTAGGAATTGCCATATTGGAAAGATAATCATAATTTAGAGGTTATGCATATTGAAAAAAATGTGTTTGAAAATATATTTAACATTGTTATGGATGTTAAATGATGCAGAATTAAAGTCCATAACAAATCATATTTTTGTTGAATTGTGAGGAAGTACAATGATACATCAAGTGAGTAGACGATTCACATTCTATTTAATTAACATATATATTTTATTGTGATTTATGTTTTTATAAACTAAAAAAATACAGTGCATTCGTTCAATATTACAATATTCCTAAAGATCAAGTACAGGAAAGAATTGAGGCACATTTCACACAATGGTTTAAAAATTATGCAAGTATTGATTCGTCTAGTTTTGTTTGTTATATCTAATTCATTCAAAAACTATATTTTTTTTATTAGGTGCACAATTCGATGGCGAATAGTGCCTTACATGATTTAGCATGGAATCCTAGTCGACATGTCAGAACTTGGCTATTTCGTCAATGGATATAAGTTAAACACAAAATGCTGGTCTCATTTGAAAAAAATAATCAAGAGTAGTGTGTGTTAAAGTCTTTACTGATGGGGAAAATGAAAATGACTATTATGACATTCTAAAGGATGTTATCGAATTACAGTATCATGGAGGAATGACAAATAAAGCTACTCCTTTAGAATGTAAGTGGTTTGATCCGAAGACGGGTAGAGGTACAAGAATACATAAATATTTGAAAATTGTTAAAGTTCGTCACACTAGACAATATGAAAGGTTTAATTCTTTTATTATTCATTCATCAGTTAGACAAGTGTATTATGTGAATTATCCTAGGAAGCTGAAGGATAAAAACCAATGGTGGGTGGCAATTAAAACTAAAGTAAGAAATTAAGTGAAAATTGAAGGCGCTTTAGAAGTGACATTTCAAGATGATTCCAATGACTTCTGTAGAACCTATCATGGACTTAAAACTTGGTGATGATGATTTGCGGGATGAAGTTAATATTGAAGACGTTGATATCGTTAATAAAGTTACTAAAGTTAATATTGAAGATGTTGATACCGACGAAGAAGATGGCATTGAA
Source organism: Pontederia paniculata (assembly GCA_001647135.1). Taxonomy (NCBI): domain Eukaryota; kingdom Viridiplantae; phylum Streptophyta; class Magnoliopsida; order Commelinales; family Pontederiaceae; genus Pontederia; species Pontederia paniculata. The sequence goes on along the minus strand of LTAE01000170.1, from coordinate 11,323 downwards.
GATGAATACGAAACTTCATTCTCCTCGATTAGTGAATATGATACAGACAATGATTCTTATGATGTTGAATAATGTTGTTTATTATGTTAATGTGCGTACTATGTTATTATATGTTTTATCACGAAATGATTGTAATATTATGTTTTATGTTCAATGACTATTAGTTTACGATGAATCCACACATTGACATGATTGATCCATCAGACACATCATTCTCTTTACCTTTCCGTGAGTGATATGTTTTTCATCTTATGTATATTTTTATTTCAAAATTCATCATTCGTCTTGTAAACCAAAATATTATTTTTTTCTTCTTCAGAGCCTTCGGATATTAGGAATTAGTTCTCCAGTTATTAATATCAATCGCCTCAGACTTTAATTGAAGATATTGATGAAGAGTTAGTTTCAAATCCAGTTCAGGTTATTTTCAGCCTACATGTTTATTAATGCTTCTTTTACGTATATTTTTTTATAAAACTAATATGATTCTTTTACATATATTTTTCTATTATATATACTAATATGATTCTTTTTTCAAATGTTCCCTTCACGAAAAGGGAAGGAAAGACACTTCCTCACGTCCATCTAAGATTCTCAAGATTTTTTAGAGATGTCCGAGGACATCGACATATGAGTACTCATCTCCATCAATAGCACCATCACCATCTACTACACCATTTCCTTGATTGAATTGAATTCAGCATTAATATGAAATAATTCTATTGATGTTCATGTCTAGATTGATATTGATAAGATTGAATCAAATTGATAATTTGGTAGTTAAATTCAATAATGTTATTGATAATCTTGTCACTATCGATATTAGTTTAGAAAATAAATTTAGTTTATTCGCTGTTAAAATTTATTCTTCGCATAAATTAATTTAGAAATAAATTTAGTATTTTTTGTTAAATTTATTTTAAATTAGAAAATAAATTTAGTATATTTACTGTTAAATTTGCTTTCGGATAAATTAATTTAGTATATTTTTGTTAAATTTTTTTTCGGTTATATTTATTTAGAAAATAAATTTAGTGTTTTAATTTATTTTCGCATAAATCAAATTTACTACATTTCTGTTAAATTCATTTTAGATAAATTTAGAAGACAAATTTAGTTTATTTTTGTTTTTGTTAAATTTTATTTTCGGGTACATTAATTTGGAAAATACATTTAGTATTTTTTTAAAATAAATTTTGTAGTTTTTGTTAAATTTATTTTTAGATAAATTTATTTTTAATTTTTTTCTGACTACAATTATATTCATTTTATAGATATGTCTAAGTTTATGGTCGCGGAACTAGCTAAATTGGGTCGTTAAATGTTTTAACGGCGCCAACTACGACGTCTGGAGTCGTAGAATTCGTTATGGTCTAGTTCATGACGGCCTACAAAGCTTTATGATACAGCTCCACCAATTCTTCTAGATGATGCTTCTGATGAACAGAGAGTAGCTCACACAGCGGTACTGGAGCAAAGGAAGCCTGGTGATGAAAAGGCCAAGACCTTCTTACTTATATTTATGGAGGATCATCTGATTAGGGTCTTTGAAACCCATGAAAATGCTTATGAGCTTTGGGAAGCTCTTAAGGAAAAGTATGCGTCCAAAAGGGACATGAATATTCAATTGTTGTTGCATAGATATACTACTTGTAAAATGAAAGGGGACGATAATGTGTCCGAACATGTTAATAAGATGATTGTAATTGCAAAAGACTTGTAAGCTGCAGGTTGTACACTACCAGAGCCATTGCAGATCACTTCAGTGCTGAACAATCTCCCACCTGCCTTCGACATGACAGCAACGGTTGTGCGTGTTAATGAATCCATCAAGAAGGTTGCATGAACTGCCCTCTATTTTGGCCATTGAGCAAGATATGGCCAAAGGAAAAAGGAAGATAGAAAATGTCTTCGAAGTGGAGGATGCTGTTGAAGGGGAGGAGGAAGAGGTCCATGCTGTGCACTATCAGCGCAAGCAATCTAGACCAGCCTTCAGCCCCAAGAAGAAACAGTTCAAACCTCAAACAGGGAAGAAGGTGACAAGGGANCTTGGCCGGGAAAATGACAAGGACCCCATTTTCAGGGGGGGACTAGGTCAACTGAGCTGTTGAAACTAATTCATTCTGATATTTGTGGACCATTGTGTGTTCCTACCTTCGAGAAAAAAGAATACTTTATTACATTTCTTGACGATTATTCTAGATATTGTTATGTATACCTCTTAGAGAGAAAGTCAGAAGCTTATGAGACTTTCAAGAGGTATAAGGCACTAGTTGAGAAGAGGTTAAGTAGACTTATTAAGTGCTTAAGGACAGATAGAAGAGGAGTATACCTCCCGGAAATTCGAGGGGTACTGCATTTCAGAAGGCATACGAGGGAAACTACAATGTCATACACACCACAACAGAATGGTGTGACAGAGAGAAAGAATAGAACTCTGATGAATGCAGTAAGGTGTATGTTGTCCCACTCGAGTATGCCAAAGCGTTTTTGGGGTGAAGCTTTGATGACCGCGAGTTACATACACAACCGAATTCCCACAAAGTCCATAGAATCAACGCCATATGAGTTATGGATTGGCAGAAAGCTCGAGATGGGTCATCTCCGAAAGTGGGAATGTAAGGCGCACGTATTGATTCCTAGTCAGCTAAGGGACAAGCTGGATCTGAGGACATAAACATGCAGATTTATTGGATATAGTCAGCAGTCCAAAGGGTACATATTTTTTCATCAAGAAAATGGCCTTATAGAGAGTCGTGATACTACTTTTCTAAAGAATGAAAAGGAGCAAGTTAGGGAGGATGATGATCCCCTCATGATTCTATGAGATGATAGACACAACTCGAGAGATCCACTGTACTATCCAGCAGTGGGAGTTGATGATCCAGCTCCAAACCAGATACCTTTGGATGCGGTGGAACGAGTATAACTTGCACCAAGCGCCCACGAATAACACTCGTACATTTGGATGATTATGTACTGTACGAGTGCGAGGCATTGTGTTACTCCGTTGATACTGAGATAGAGGATAGTACAGATCATATCACCCTGAAAGAAGCGATGACTTCTAGTGAATTGGAGTCATGGGCAGACGCCATGAGAGTAGAATTAGACTCGATTCACAACAACGGAGTGTGGGCATTATGTGATCTTCCAGAGGGAAGACAACCCATAGGATGTAATGGGTATTCAAGAGAAAGTAGAAAGTACCGAGCATACGGTTCTCTTGATAGATATAAAGCGAGATTGGTGGCCAAGGGTTATACTCAGCAGGCCGGGATTGACTTTCAAGAGACTTATTCTCTAGTGGCTAAGTTTGCGTCGGTACGGACGATCTTAGCTATAGTAGCATATATGGATTTGGAGTTGTTCCAAATGGACGTCAAGACAACATTCTTGAATGGAGATTTGTCAGAAGACGTATATACGTGAGAACTTGAAGGGTTTCAGGTAAAGGGTCAGGAGAATAAAGTATATAAACTTCGAAAATCATTGTATGGCCTAAAGCAGTCGTCTAGGCAATGATATTTGAAATTCCATGAGACGATAGTCCAATTTGGTTTCAGGACGAACAAATTGGATCATTATGTCTACATCAAGAAGAAAGAGAGCATTTTTGTGATATTGTCACTATATGTAGATGACATATTGCTTGCCGAAAATGATGTAGAGATGCTCAATGAGGTCAAGGACAAATTAAGCAAGCGATTTGAAATGACAGACATAGGTGACGCCTCCTATGTACTGGGCATTCAAATCAGTCGTGACAGAAACTTAAAGAGTTTGAGTTTAAGTCAAGAACAATACATAAATAAGGTACTGAGGAGGTTCAAGATGCATAATAGCAGTCCTACACCGACACCGCTTGTGGTTGGAAAGAGGCTGAGCAAAAGCCAGTGTTCCAATACAGGGCAAGAACCTTTGGGCGAGCTTTATGCAGAAGCGGTGGGCAGCCTAATGTATGCAATGCTCTGTACGAGACCTGATTTGGCTTACGTGGTAAGTCTTGTTAGTAGATTTCAAAGTAATCCTGAAAAGGCAAGTCCAAATCGGGTCACTTGTTCCTTCTGGGTGGTGCAACCGTTTATTGGGGTAGCAAGAAACAAGGATGTGTGGCGAGACGCACACAGGAGGCTGAGTATATTGCTTGTAGTACAACATCCACCCATGGTGTATGGCTTTCCTTCATTCGTGCTTGGTTGGAGAGGCAGCCTACAACCTTCGGGACCTTGCCGAGACTCGGTCGGCACTTCAGGCAGCCCTCGGGTCGGACTTCCCCTGCTATATGTCCCGCATTTCGGACCAGTTGTGCTTGTTGCTCCCGCCCACGCCACAGCAACGTCAGACGTTGTTAAAGACGCCACTCCAGCTCCCATCAGGCGGAAAGCTCACTTGGCAACCATGGCAACCTTCCGACGGGGCTGCTCGAGGAGCTCCTGTGGATTGTACTAACATTGAAATCTGCGGAGTTCCCCTCCATCTCTTGACGATTGAAGGGGTGCAGTCCATTGTGGGGACCTTCGGTCACCTTGTGTCGTCGTCAATTCCCTCGCTCGGGTCGCCAGATGTGTCATGTATCAAGGTGGTTGTCAGCCTCACCTCCGCAGTCGGCTCCCGTAGGCTGCCACCCTCTGTTGCGGCACTGACCAGTTTGCCATAGCCATAAGCCGACCAAGGAGAAGATGTTGGTCGGAAGTGATCAGCGGTAAAGGATGTAGTGGGCACGCTGAACCATCTCCACCCCATAACCACCACCCACATCCCAACCATCCCACTCCAGTACCCCACACCAAAACCCACTCCGAGACCATACATACTCCCATCGAACCCAACCTACTTCCCCACTCCCCACCCATGGTGAAAACTCCAGCTGATCTCGCATGTTCCACACCGCTTCCTTCACCCCCTCCCACATCATCCGTGCCACAAAACTCCACACCAGCTCCACTCGCCGAGCCCATGCCAGAGTCTGACCAGCCCCAATAGAGCTCAACCACACCCACTAATCATCAGCGACCGGCGATCGAGGGCACCGTGCTGCATTACAACCGGTGGCAGCAGAAAATAGTGGCAGCAGCAGCACCCCCTGTCACCTCGACGGGCACTACGCCTCCTCACGCCTCGCCCTCGGCGAGGGGGGACACAACAAGGCCCCCATCACCCGCCACCCCGTGAGATGCCCCCTCAGGAGACATCCTGGACAGCCAGACAGAGTCCACATCATTAGGCGATGAGGCTCTACTATGGGACCGAGCAGCCAGTGAGATCGCCATCGTTGCAGCAGTTGCTGGGTTCGCCGAGCAGCGGGGGCAGACCAACACATGTAGTAGACGAGGATAGGAGGGTGTTCGCACTCGCCTCATGACTCGAGGGCTAATTCGGTATCCCAATGAAGGTTCTCTCATGGAACGTGCGCGGCCTAAGCGAGGTCGACAGGCGCTGCACTTTGGGGTGCTATTTGAACTCTTGGGGCCCCGACGTGGTCCTCCTTCAAGAAACGAAGATCCCAGAATGTGATGACCGCACCTGGAGCCAGATTGGTGGGAGAAGACTTACAGGGTACACCTGTCTCGGGTCCATCGGCAGGTCTGGGGGCTACATCATTGGCTGGCGACTGGACCTGTTCGAGGTGATTGACACATGGACGGAGAGATTTTCCATATCATTGCACATCAAACAGTGGTCGGAAGACCAACGGTACTTGATTTCCTGTGTATATGGCCCACTCACGGCGGCGCTCCGTGAGAGCCTTTGGGAGGAGCTACATACAGTGCGCTCACGCCTTCCCACGTCAAGATGGTTGGTTGGGGGGACTTCAATGTCACGCTAGACATTGATGATCGACCGATAGCACGACGTGGCAGAGACGCGGGTGCAGAGACATTCAGGGATTTTATCGAGTCCCACTCACTGATGGACTTCCCGCCGACCAACTACAGGTTCACATGAAGGAGCTCAGCATCACCCACAGCTCGCTCAAGGCTAGACTGTTTCCTTGGTTCCCTTGAGCTTGCAGAGGCGCATCAGTTAGCCGACGTCGTGACCATGGAGCGACCTTTCTCGGACCACACCCCTCTCATGTGTGGCGGTCCAATATAGGTCAATCTCATCGTTCATGTTTCATGTTCGAGAGATCATGGCTCCTGGAGGAGGACCTCAAGGAGAGGATCACCGCTCACTGGCTGGCCACACCCCCGTCGGACACGGTGACACGGACTCTAGTCGCACGCCTGGCAACCCTCCGTCTGTTTCTCAAGAGGCACCTTGGACAGATCCGCGAAGACAGAGACAGGAGACGGATTGAAGTCTTATTGTCGATCTCACGCCTAGATCAAATGGAGGATACACGGGACCTCACCGTCGAGGAGGTCGCGGAGCGTAGAGGCCACCAGGCAGTGATTCAGGCAGAAGACAGGAAAGTTGAGATCCAATGGAGACAACATTCCCGCCAGATCTGGCTCCAAGAGAGTGACGCCAACACCAGATTTTTCACTTATATGCGAGCAGTCGGCGTAGGGCCAACAGGATTGACCAGATTGGGATACAAGGGGCGACCATCACCGGCCATGAGGAGATAGGAGCAGCCATTTCAGCCCACTTTCGAGAGGCAACGAGGAGACCATCGCCTCCGAGGTGGCGTTGGACCCTAGCGAACGTGCCCCGTTTATCTGACGATCACATCTTGTCTTTATCGCAGGACATTGACGAGGCGGAGGTTGTGCAAGCCTTGCGCGACCTCAATGGCGAGGGTGCACCCGGCCCGGATGGTTTTCCGATATTCTTCTATAAGGAGTTCTGGCCCGTCCTCAGGACGGACGTCATGGCGATCATCCAGGAGTTCAGCAGTGGGAACCGGGGTTTTGAACGCCTCAACAAGGTCGTACTCTTCATGCTGCCCAAGCGCACACCAGCGGCGGAGATCGGAGACTTTCGGCCGATCGCATTGTCCAATGCCATTTACCTCATCGTGGCTAGGACACTAGCGAACCGGCTGAGGGATGTGCTCGACGATTTAGTCCGCCCAGTCCAGTCAGCATTCATTGGCGGCAGATCGATCACTGACAGCTACACCATCGCCTTAGAGATTCATTGCAGCCTGGCGACGCACGGGGAGACAAGGCTTCCTCTGGAAGGTTGATTTCTCTAAAGCTTACGATTCAGTCTCATGGTCTTTTATGTGGCACTCTATGCAGATACGTGGCTTCCCCTCTACTTGGATTTCTTGGATGAAGAGGTGTATATCCACAGCCTCTTTCTCAGTCCTTATCAACGGGCGACCAACAAGTGGCTGGGTTCAGCCTCAGCATGGGGTTCGACAGGGATGTCCCTTGGCACCTATGTTGTTTGTGCTGGCTGTGGACGCCCTTGCCCGATGCACATTCTCAGCATGCAGCTCGGGCATCATGAGAGGCTTCACTCCGGAGACGGATAGAGACTCATTGGTTCCACTCCTACAGTATGTGGACGATACATTATTCTTCATCGAGGGCTCAGCCACGGAGGCTAGACGGATTGCGATCATGGTGGAGCTATTCGGGATTGCATCTGGGCTGCAGATAAATCACGCCAAGTCA
>LTAE01000169.1:86807-107614 GCA_001647135.1 Pontederia paniculata | reverse complement strand
CATTACTAAGCAATCGGCGTGTCCGTGGCGACTATGGAGCACTTTGCAAGAAGTATGGCAAACAACTAACATGTTCGAAGAGTTTAAATGTACACACTGCTATCGGGATTCCAACCGTGCAGCTGATTTTTTAGCAAACTTTGGGTGTCGACAAAACGAAGATGTTTTCTGGTGCAATGATCCTCCAACAGGATTGCACCATATTTTGTACTCAGATACCTCTGATGCTAATTTTAATACATAAGTTAAAGTTTCCTTTTAAAAAAAAATAGCATGAGCATCAATAAGTTTTCATCTTCACTGTGTTTCTTGGCTTAGATTGTTTATGTTTTACTGAAACTAAGTTGTAGGGTGGAATGCAGTAAAAAACTATGTATTCTTTTATTACGTAGTTTTGTTTCTGGTTGTCGAAAAAAAGTATGTTTTTGAGCGTTGGGGAATAATTTTGAAAGAATTAGAAAACAACGTAAGGTACTAAAAAGAATAACTTTACACTGTTATAAGCTTTAAACAAATGTCTTGATCTATAACTTATGTTGTTAGGTTTTCGAACGCACTTTAATTATGAATTAGACTTTTACGTGGTGAAAAGATAATGAGGCCAAACATTTGAACTTTTTGTTTATGGAGAGAAGTGACGTCAAGCGAGTAAAATGAATGCTAATTTGAACAAATGCGTGGGACTTAGGGATGACAAAACTTTCCGAAGTTCGAGGATCCCCGCGGAGATTCCTCTATCGGGGCCCCAATTTTGGAAAAAAAAATTTCCCGTGGAGGCGGGGATGGGGGCATAGTCCTCCGCACCCCAATTCGGGGATCGGAGCGGGGAACATTGCCCCCGCCCCGTGGATCCCCGATCCCGCAGATATATATACTTATTAAAATATTTTAAAATTAATTATATTAATATAACACTATTTAAGTAGTATTTATTCATTAATATAAATTATAATATTTAAATACATATATGTATAATATAATATTTTTATGAATATTATTTTTTTATGATTTTATTATATATTTTTTTTATTAAAAAATATTTTTTATTAAATTTCGGGGAATGAGGATCCCCGCGGAGGTTCGGGTATCCGCGGGAACGGGGGCGGGAGAATTTAATTACCCCGCCACAGGAATTCGGGGCGAGGCCGGGGATGGAGGCGGGTTGGCGGGATCAGGGCGGAGGACATATTCCCCGCCCCGAACAAAGACGGGTGCCATCCCTAGTGGGACCTACATCAATGCCGGTCTCTAAACCTACTTCCATTATATTATTATATTATGCTTATATTTTTTATTATAATATTTATCTAAAAAATCTCCTATTGTGTTTTATAATATATAACTTCTTATATTGACTATTGTAGTATTTTACAAAATATTATAATATTCATATTGTATTATTATATTTTAATTATAACTGTTTAAAATTATGAAATATTTTGCTTTTTTAATCTTTTTTGTAAATTTACGAAAATGTTTTTAGATTATATGAGTTACTAATAATTTTAAAATTTTAGTTCAATTGAATTACTTAGTTAATACATTGAATTATTTTATAAACAATTATTTGATACTATTTTTCATCAAATCGAAATATAATGTATTTTAAAAAACTATTGTAAGACAAATATCTACTCATATCTCTATTTTATCCTATTAATTTCTCTATTTTATAAATTATTAAATATATTTTTTACAATTATAAATTATTTTAGAAATATAGTCAAATAACTTTTAAAAAATTTTGTCGAGTAACCCCCTAGTCAATTTTCAAAAAGTATCTTTTGAAACTTAATAGAAATTACTAAATACCCAAACCAGATCATTGAGAAAAATGTTTATCAGAGAAAATATCTTTCGAAACTTTTTTTAAGAAAAACACTTCCTTTGGTTCTTAACAAAATTAAATTAAAATTATTTATTAATAACGTTGTATATATGTGTGTGTACATGTATGTATATAATATAAATAGACAAATTGATATGGGAAGGCATAATGTTTTTCTTGACTTTCTCCAAGTTTTTTCATTGACAGAAAAATATTTTTCCTTGATCAGAATTTTCTTAATTGTCGAATACAGAAATATCAGAAAATTTTCACAAAACAAACAGCCTAATTTGTTGATTGATTTTTCACTCCGCATTCTTTAGAAACAATAAGAATGCCTCGTTCTTCTTCTTTTCTACGAAGACGTGCCATAAGAATCCTATACAATATATTGACTATTGAGGATGTCATGAGGGACTCTTTAAAAAAATTGATCAAACAATTCGTTGCCTTGGTTGGCCTCGCCAAATACATGCGCCATGTTAAAGGATTAAAAAAATGAGGGATTAAAAAGCCGGACCTGACTTATAGCGAATACCCTGTCATGAAACAAATATGCTTAACCTTGAGAAGGGCAAGGCAACATTTAAGTATACAGAATTTGGCCCAAAAGAAGCATCGTCAGGGACACCACATCTACAGAGCATCTTAAAATGTTTTAGTATTTTAGTGCTGCATGCATCTTGTGCCTATGCAGCAGGACAATGTCAGCGCTGCCGGGCATTTTTCTGGCCAGTCTCATGCCCACTGTAGTGGCTTAGCTTTCCTCGGGCAACCTCAGACCATTGTAAGGAGAATGTCGGCATGGACCACAAAACAAAAAAAATGATGGAAAGTTGCAGCAATTGCACACCCCACCTCTAGTTTACTATGACTTAAACACCGGATGATGAGCAATGCTCGCCATCAATTCAAGTTATCCTGTCTGTCATATGTGCGGCAACGGAGCTCATTTAACGCAATTTAGTGTTCTCTTTTTCTTTTCTCTTTTATTTTTCAAAACTTCCTTTGTACTTACCTCTCTCACATAGATGGAACAGGAACCGCCAGTAAAAGATGGAACTTGTCATGAAAGTTCAATCTTGATGGCAGAAGCCCATCAGTTTGATCGTAAGATACGTTAATTGACAATGATGTGCCGAGCGTGGTGTGCCGAGCATCAACTCGAATCATGATGCAAGTGGCTCGACTCGACATGATGGACAAAATTTATAGGATTATTTTCATTTAGACAATCAATATTGAAGTCTTTGCTGCTACAATTCTAGTTCGACATTCAAACACCTATTTTCAGTAAGAAAACTTTAAATTAAAACGAACTTAAATATCAATATTGGCATAACAAAGACATACTTCTGACATGGATTATATTTAATACAAGAACTAACAGTGGCACCTTCGTGTACATGATTTACCCTATGAAGGAAAATTTTCTCCACTGTACCTAAAACCTTCAAGTTTCATTCTCCATACACACATTATATACAGAATGAAACTATGGTTTTGCAAGAAGGTAAACCCTAAATAGACATAATACCAAATGTCGATAATTAAAACACAGATCTAAATGACATATTTCTTTATCTTGATGCAATACCAGTAAGAAATGCAAATGTACTTCACTTTTGGAGAGCTTTGATGCGACCAGTGAGTTCCCTTACTTGATTTCTGAGGCGGTCGGGATTGCAGAAAAAATCAACAAAGACTTGCCTCTCCAGCCCCACTTCATGTGGGTGATGTTTGACAATCTGCAAAAGTTCCAAGGATAATCAAATGATGTACAAAGTATTTAACTTTGAAATATATAAGCTATATCATTATTTGTCATGATCATCGCAACTAGGATGGAAGCTGTGAAATAAGACATTTGAATTTTCCACGTGGCTTGTCAAATAAAGCGAATACCTCAGCTTTCTGACGATGGGCCTCAGTTACATCTTCCACAAATGCAGAAACTTGTGAATTAACCTTCTCCATATCATCGAGTGCTCGCATCAAGGTCTATTAAATGGTTAGAAATATAAGCTGATGAGAAGAATATCAATAGCTAGAGAACTAGGAACTCGGAAAGTTGAAATAATAAGTATAAACCAGGAATCTGACTGAAAAACATCATTACTAGATGCTTGATTTTTTCAGCCATTAGACTAGAGCACATTACACAATATCTTCGGTTACTGAAAAACTTATGCAAAAGATCAAGTATTAACATGACTTTTAAATCATATAAACCCATGCTGTTTCCTGACAAAATCAAACACTTCATTTAACTACGTTCTTAATTTTTTGCCTCAACCGCCTCAAATATCAATCAATGATAGTGCACCCTCATGATGTAACCATATAGAAAGTTGTTAGGAAGAAGTTAAAACAAAATAAGGTGAAAAAACAAAAGAAAAGATATAGATAAAGAAGCATATAGACAATTTACATGGTGCAGAAGAAGAGAATATTCATTCAAAACAATCAGCAACCTCATGAGTTACATCTTACCTTAATCCCTTATTTAGTGGTCAAAATACATCAAAGCTGTCACACATAATGAATCTAAACTCTCTTGGCTCTCTAATCCTAATTATGGATGCTAGAAAACTCTAACCTTGTATATTCAAGAGATACCAGCCGAATAAAAACTATAGCAATTTTTTCATGTAGACAACAGTTAGAATTAATTTGATGATCTACTAATTATCAAGACACTCATTTGTGCATGAATCTAGACCTAAACTACACCAGACAAAGTTAACTCTGGCTCTGCATGAATCTAGACCTAAACTACACCAGAAAAATTAAATCTGGCTCTGCTGCAATGGGTAGCTACCATTACAATTAAACAAGAGGTCAAAACATTAATTTCACTACTACATCATCTATATGGATTCGGTTGATATTAAAAAGGAAAAAAAATTGTTTCAAGAGCAATAAGCCCAGAGAACAATTGTAAAGGTTTTTCTTTTTCTCGTAATGCATCTTATGTATTCATTCTGAGGACAGCTTCACTAACTTAATGATGCAATGAGACTTTCTCAAGTAACAAGGTTCACATTCTTTTTTGAGAGATAACAAAGTTCACATTCTATAAAATTTCATATGCCAAATGATTCATGAAAGCATCAGGAATTGAAATTGGTTTTGTGAAAACGAATACCCTAGGTGTTAAAAGTGGTTCTGCAGTTGATGATGTAAACAATAGTTGCTCCAACCTTTGAATGAGAGTGCATCTGCAAAATAAAATGAACATCTTAAATTATCTCATGCATTACAAATAACATGACGTTGCATAAAAAATATTTCTTAGAAACATGTACTACAAAAACGTTAAAACAGTCAGTTCCCCATGATGGTATCACCATCTGCAAATTCGACTTAGAGTTAGGAAAGAAAACTTTCTCGCTTTTCTTAGGGTAGGTTTGGTCGAATACAAATGTGACTTTCAAAGAATTGATAGCCTTAACCCTAGTTTATTTGAATAGAGTAACTTCCACAAATATGTAAGCTGCTGGAATTTAGTCGCTCTATTAAATGTACTGATGCACTATAATAAGCGAGTGAGTACTAATAAAGCTGTTCAAATTTGTTGTGTTGAAGCTAAAACGTAGAGCTGATCTTATCAGTAACTTTAATAGTGAAAGAATGAACACACCAAGAAACAAAGTGTAGAGAATTACTTACAATTCATTGATAGATCTTCTTCGGTCCTCAGGAAGAGAGTTTTCAAGTTCAACTTGAAGAGAGAGCAAATCAGACTGGAGTCCGGATAGTTGCTGAATTATTCCATGCGTTGATACATATGATGGTAACGACGTATGAGCATCTGAATATGATGAATGTAAATTAACTTAAACATATGGTGCATTAACTTTTAATAGTTTTTCACAGAAAAATTTAATGTATTTACTTGAATGAATGCTTAGAAGATCCCGAACGCCATGGAGAAATGTATCACGGTCATCAACTGCTCCTTGTTCTTGCATTTCAGATGCAACTTGTATAAGTGACAGACAGTGACCCTACATTATTAACAAAGTTCAAAACATAGCTCTGAGGAGATGAAATTGCACCCAACATGTTTTTAAAGAATCATTGAATAACTGCAACTAGATGTCGATTTAGTATGTATATTGTCTAGTACAGATGATGTAGCAAGCACTAAATGTGAATAAGAACGAATCATTTTTCATTATCCTAAGAACAAACAAATAGGATAGATACATTATCGTGCATAATACCATGAGGAATGACCAGAAATACATACCATACGACTACTTGCCGCAGACAAATAACCTTGCAACTCTGATTCAATAACTTGAAGCAAGGAATATGCACCTCTTATCATCCTTTGTTCCAACTGACAAGCTATCTTAAGGAACCTATGCCTTGCAAGCTGATTAACTAAATGATTGATGAACTGCAAAAATGATAAGATGCTAGTGAGTCTCAGTATTCTATAATCATATGCGATTAACTAGATCAGTTCTATCATATTAGTATCTTAATTACATTAAGAATCTGGAAAATGTAATAGGAACAGAAACCTAGGAGATATTAACTGAAAACAAAGCAAAGTAATGAAATGATAAAACTATCGACTAGAATGACATATCCTGTCTTTTAATTCAGAAAATTTGATGTCTTGAATCTCACATTTCTTAAAGTTAGATCCTGATCTCATTTTATAAACGAAATATGTTTCCAAGATGAGAGATCTCCATGCTCTAGTAAGAAACGAAACGTTCTTCACAAGAGATCATAACAATAAATAGAAGTTCGTAGCTTAGGATTCCACAATCTTTTTAAGAAAAGGAATTTTTATTTATTAATCAGAATATCAAAAGAGTCTTGGTACAAAATGTTGAGGCCCAAAGTAGGATCCTCCGCCTGAAATGTATTAGCATATAATGATATAACTAAAGAGAAAAAATAATTCGCTGCACTATTTGCTTCGTGAAATTACCCAGATTATCAAATGTGCTCTGATAAATCCAAAATCTCTGGTTAAAAGACCAAGAACACTTTGAATGTTGAAGATTTAATTCACAAAGTAATTAAAAACATTCATATCTTACAAATAAGAAAAGAAATATTAAAATAGAACAATAGCTTCAAAATACTATTTATTTAAAAATTAAGATGATGTCTTCTCTTTCTGAAAGGGAGAAGAATAAAAAGAATGTCTTTTATAATGTGCTTAAACAATTTCACTTAAATATATTCAAGAAAAGAACATCTTCTATAATGTGCTATAAACAATTTCACTTAAATATATTCAAGAAAGAGCAGTGAAGGATCATGAATTTACATCAATTGTTGTGTGCATTATGATACATGCAATTAGTTAATTTCTATGATGCAGAATTCATTACTTCATGCAATTTTGCATCAAATCATGCAACCAAAAGGACAAGAAATGAAAACTCACATGTTTAAGGTTATGTATATTCTTTTCAATTTTTCATATTAAATGCAAGGCTTCACATTGGAATTTTCTAACAAGTTAACATAGATTAATCAAACAAATAAATTGAATTTGTTCCTGTAAGCATTAACTCATGCATGAGTTAATCATGCAACTGCAAGGCTAAACATTTTTCTGAAACAACCTCCAAATGATAGTGTTGTAGCTAAATAAAGAATTGAATGTTCATACTTGTTTCTGTCGGGTAATATAGTACTCCTGACGCATAACCTTTAAATCATAATCCCCTGGAAGACAATAGTTAGAGACATGCTTAGCAAACACAATATGGGATTCAGCTAGCAATATTAAGTGCATACCCTGTAAAATATATGTATCTTGGAGCTGAGCAAGCTCAGAGCAAAGCCGTGGAATAATCTGGAACATTAAAGTTACAACATGAATGAGATCAGACAAGAACAGGTATGGGCTTCATGCTTAAGAACACAAAAATGAATAGTGAACAGCAATAGATAGTACCTCTATAGTAATAGATACAAATTCAGACAAAACAACTTGAAAATGAGTAATGTTCTAGGCATAAGTCATAAGTTAAAGTTGTTGAACTATTAGTAGTTAGAGTTTAGCAGTTTAATTAGTTGACGAGTACAAAAAGAAGTAAATAAGTTTAATGAATTATGTAGTAATTTTTTTTTTTAATTTAGGGTAGTTTGGTTTGATGTAATTGTAAATCCGGAATGTAAATAGTTGTAATTGAAAATCCTATGATGATTTATATTTATGAGAGTTGTTTTTTCTTGCTTTGGATAGATGTAAATGAAATTCTAGAAAGTGAATTACGTTGTTTGGTTGAAGTGAAGAATTTGATATAAGAGCTTATTAGAATAAAAATATTATTTTGTACTAGTAATCAAATAGTTATTTAATTATACGGATATTTTTAAATAATAGATATTGTTTAATTTATTAAAAAAATTTGTTTTATTTAAATCATTTTTATTTTAATATTTATTTTTCTATCAATATATTTTTATTGGGAAGAACCGCTTCTTTTTTGCTACGGGAATATTTTAATTTACTATAATAATATTATTTTAGATTAATTTTAATTTACAATTTTATTTATGTTATTTGAATATGTGCATTTTGAACTTGGAATGTGATTCGTTTGAGTATTATTTGGATATCAAATAATTCTTTTTAATATTTTATATATCAATTAATTTTAAATATAATCTTTAATATATAATTTTTATATTCACACTTTTACATATTTAACAAATTTATTAGATATATATTATATAATTATATCATTTTTTAATTATATATTTAAGTGTGTTATAATGTTCTCTTTCACTATGACACTTTTCTCTCCTCATTACTATGTGGACCCCACTCATTCTCATTCTAATCCAAGTATATGTGCCCGTAGTCAACTTTCTGTGGATATGAACGCAGGAATTGTATTTACTTAAAAAATTTACAATTGAAAAAACAATTACAGTAAAAGTTTTTACATGTAATACAAAATACAACATATGAAACTAACCCTTATATGCATTTAAAAAACTTTCTTTGCAATTGATTAATTTATAATTAAGTTTTGATTATCTTGAAGATTAGATTTGTATAAAGAAAAATCATAATAATATTTAACTTTGTTATATTCACTCAGTATTCTACTTTTCACCATAAAACATCTATATACTAATCTGAAAACGAGTAAAAAGTTAAAAAAAATAAACTATTTATACACATAACTAATTGATTTAGTTATAAAACATCAGGTAATTAAGTTTAATTAAGGCTAAACAATTTTAGATCAATCAAAACTTTAAAACAATGCAATCGACTTTCATGAGGAGTAATAATAAGAGCAAAACTAATTTGGTTAAGGGTAATCTACGAATAGAAATGTAAGTCCTAAAATTAAGACGTACATCTCTTGGATTAGCATATCACTTTTTCCTCTCAAGCATTAACTCTCATATTTAGTGTCAGTTACCAGGCATGAAAATAGTGGTTTATAAAAATGAAAACTCTAAACGAACACTTGAAAAAAAAAGGTGCCAAACAGAGCCGTAGGTCAGTGTTGGCTGGATCACATGAAAATTTATCGCGTCCTTTTTTTAGAATGGCTTGTGTATTTCCCTCCCTATTGCATATATATCAGTCATCTTTGTTCCCTATCACTAGAACACCAATTTAATTCATGAGTTCTATCACAAATTAGATTTTAGAAAAGACACGATAGGCAGAATTCAACCACCACTCTTGTGGTGTCCATTGATTTTAGAACTTTAGTATACTAAAAATAACAAGTATATAACAGAAGACATCCAATCTCCTGGGTAAGCTCTTCCATTGTACAAAGCAAAGTCAAGTTCATACCTCTGACAAGAATTCTTGCTCTTTATGTGAGAGGTTTGATAGTTCTATACCCAATTCAGAATGTTTTCTTCTGTAAAATCAATGTAGAAGGATATCGCTTTAGGATTCTGTAAGAGTAAACAAGATTACCATATTCTACAATATAGAGTCTAACTGAAACGGATAATATTTACTTTCCTTTTCCTACCCAAAGAAAGAAAAATATTTACTTCCCTTTGTATTATTCAATTTCAACTCATCATTTTTCCTAAACAATTCCAAACAGATCGTACATTCAAAATTCTGGCGGCACGTATTGTGCCAATAAATGTAGATTTTTTGTTTTTTTATGAAGAGAAAAAAATAGACTATTTGAGGTCAGTAAAATTAGATTGATACAAAGTAACTTTTGTGTATAAACTACACAGCAAGTACTGGTTGCTGCTTTAGACATCAGAAATAAATTCTAAGAACCTTAAACTATCAAAATATATAAAAATTATGGAGCAGAATAAGTTGCTTGTTTTCTTACTCTACTAAGTAATACTAAAAATGAATGGATAAAGTAGAACTTCACACATTACATAAACTGTGGTTATGACAACAGTAGAAGACATTAAGTTGCAATAACAGATTATTTTCAAAAAACGTACTTCATATTGGGTCAATAGTGCATGTTGCTAGTATTTTTGTCATCAACTATGACTAACAGTTTGTATGCAAAGCCTCAATAGTTAAACTATGATTTCATCTTATCATTTTTGCTGAATTAATAGAATAAAGTGCCAACTTTCAACAACGGTTTAAGTTTCTTTAGCACTGTTTATATGCAAAAGAGCTAGAACATACTTCTCAAAAAAAAAAAAAAGAGTTAGAACATATCATTTGAAATTTTCTTTTTGTATCTTTGATGCGTAAGAAATGTTATAGATCTTGTTGATTGGCATATGATGGATTTATTTTTTTGTTGAAATTTACCTAATAACTAATCTAAGCAATGAAACCTGGAAGTACCTTATAGTTTCAAGTCCATCCTGCATTACCAAATCCAGGATGCATATATCTTATTCCTTCATGAAAGGCCTAAGAATCATTATCGATAAAAGTACTCCTTGGGACAAAATATGGAAACTCTATCTTTTGACCAATCAAAATCATGCCTTTGTTCTAGCTGAGGCTTCATTCTTTTAGAATTTCTGCCTGAAGAATCTAAGTTCCAAGCAAAGGTAGCTATTTCATCCCTAATAGTTTTAAGTGATGACATGATGGTCAATAAATCCAAATTCACATTCTTGCTTAGAGAAGGAAAAAAATTCAAAATTTACATTTCTTGTTCAATCAACAACAGGAAACAAGACCCTTTAAAAAAACAACAGGAAACAAGAATACAAGAAACTAAATACATGTTGATACAATGTATAGAACGTATGAAAACTAATAAGGACAGAAGAAAAAAGTGAAGAACATAACTACCTAAGAGAATGAATATCTGTATGAACATGCGATTCGTTGGAGAATAATTGTAACTTGAGAGTTGAAAGAATAGCCTGCTGCTTTGCATTTTCAACTTGAGCTTCAACCCATTGTCGTTCACTTGTCGCAAAGCTGTATTAAAGATGCCAGATAATTCAAGCATAAGATAGAAGATATATCTAGCCATGGAAAATATGAGACAGATCCCTCAAACAAAAAAGAGTCAGCTAAAGAATCTAGTCATATTTAAAGCTTGGTGCTGATTAAACACGCCCATGATACACTAACGCGGTGCATTTAAGTCTCAGAACGAGGTGTATACAAATGAAACTACCATGCCAAACCAATGTTGATTATGCCAGATCATGGCATTTGTGTTGGCAACGAGCACAGGTGTAACCATGTAGCTCATTTTTCTTAAACATTCTAGATGTGTGGCATATCCATCTATACCTGAGCTGGCATGTTCAGCACGGGAATGCATTGTGCTAACCAGGTAATAGAGTAGTATATGTTGCATTGTCACTGAAAGTTTAAATTCTCATCTTAAAAGGAAGAGAAGTACAAAGTGGTTTTACTAGAAAGTCTTGCCAACTTAGGTTTAGGGTATAACAGCGGAAAGAGAAGAAAGTGAATCTGTTGTCTCTTTTCTATTCCATAGAACATAAGAAAATCCATCTCTCTTCCAAACGGGAAAATACTTACAATCGTGATTCACTTTTCTATTTACTGCAAAAAATCATTTCTTAAATAACCGGTATAAATCAGTAAAAGCAAGTTCCAAAAAATAAGAACTTGTATAAAAAATCTGCCAAGTCATCATTATAAATTTGATATTTTTATAGTTGAAGACTTTTAACAAGTTTCAAGCTTGGAAACAAGGCGCGTTGATAAAGTGATAGCAAAGATCAAAGGATAAAGAGTAGCAAATAACATACATTGAACGGAGCCTTTTGAGCTCAGCAACACGATGATAATGTGGTTTTTCAGGATCTCCTGCTCAATGAAAATACGGTAAACATAAAATAATTGGAAAACAACATAATCAGAGCCTACAAAAGGAAAAATAAAAACTGTCACAAAACTGTAAAGCTATTTCCATGAGATATAAAAAATTATGGCTACAAAAAATGTGTCAACTATATGACAATATTGGTCTCACATGCCAAAATCAAAGCAGAAAGAGGACAAACATGGCTGTGGTGATCTCCATAGAAGAAGAAAGAAAAGTGAGAGAATAAATAGCAGGTTGGAAGCACAGAAAGCAAAAGTCTTACTTAGCTAATATGTAGATTGAGAGAAAAATGTGGAACCTTGTTACCAAATAGGGCACGAAATCCAAATTCCCCCAAGGACAGAAAATGCATATGTAACTCAAGCTTATCCCTAAAATGTGAAAAAGAAAGGAAGAAACATTTTGCTTTTGACAATGCTAAAGCAACATTAACTTTGAAGCTTCCAGAGTAGGGCACTTTGTTTCAACTATTTTCCTTCCAAACTTTGCATTGACTTTCACTGTACATTTCCACGTACTTTGCTGCATTAGTCATACAGGGAAAATAGAGATGTATCCCTTTTTCCACTAATTTGCATTTTGCTTATAAGCAACGTAAATAAGCTCAGGTTTGTTACATCATTTGTGCATTAACTGTTTAGGTAATATTCAGAGAATACGGCTTTCAACTATCTTTCATTATTGTTATAAATCATAAAATATATTAAGAAGTCAATTATAACCAATAAAAGGAACAGATGTAAATGCAACAGCAAAAGATATAGGAAAATCTACTTGAGTGTGCTGTCAATATTCGAAGTTAAGGGAACTGAAAAAATACAGCTTCTAATGTACCTTGTCTTGAGCAATTAGTCACATCATCCAAGCTCACCCACGAACACTTAGATTTACCTTCATCAGCAACAAGCCGCAGTGGTCCCTGATCATATTGATAAATCAACTTCAGTTTATCAGAACTGAAAAATGCGCCAAAGATTAACCATGACTGTTAAGTAATGACATAATATTTCATGTTATATGCTATATCATCAACATTTGAAAGATGACCTGGCCTGGTTTTTACAACCTATGGTTCGATGGATTTTACAGTTTCTACAACCTATTGTCAAGTCTAGATCCCTATGTCGCCATGCCAGGTTTAACCTGCTTTGGTTTATCTATCAATATATACATACTACTTCCTAATTGTTCCATCTTCAGAACAGATCTCCAAAACAACAAATAATACTTATTCCAATACAAAAAGTAGTTCAATTTTTAAGTAAACCATCTGTTCGATGCATTCCTGACATTCACATTCTGGTTGAACTGAAAAAAGGAAATTTTAAGTAATCATCTCATTCGGACATGCACAGCAAATTGTTATCATGTAAATACAATAAGATCTCTTGGGCTTATGAAGACCTAAATATTCAATAGATATTGCAACCTCTAACAGCACAAATGATAAAAATACCTTATCAAACTGTTTAGAGTACCACTGGTTCAATTCCTTGGTACAAGCTAAATCCCCACTCACGTAAGAGTGAAAATCAGAATATGCCAAGTAGATTCCGTCCACTGCATACAAAGATTCATCAGAAATCAGAGAACTCCTGATACTTAATATTGTAGGATGTATGATGTGATTTCTGAAAAGAGAAGCGAACATGACTTTACACCAAACATCGATTTTGTAGCTCAAGGGTGTAGCAGAATGTAGAAATAAAAACTCATACCATCTCCTGAATGATAATGAGCGAGCTCCTGTGTAGTTGAAGCAATTTTCCCAAGAACTGAGTTCATCTACGAAAACATTGAAATAAAGCTAGAAAAGTTAAAGAAATGTGAATTAACGGATCAGGAGCTAGATCTAAGAGTATTGAAAAGCATTTGTTTTTGAGATCAAAATTTTGAACAACTCAAAAGTAAATGCACATACATATAACTCAGATATGTAAGCTCAAACAAATCCCCTACAGAAAAACATAAAAATTCTCATTGTATTTGTACATATATATATACTTCCAGAAAGTAAGTGTGTTGATGTCTTTGGCGAGTATCCTAGTACTGCAAAACAGATGCTACGGTTTTTAGAACTGATCTTTATGATTTATAATTACCCACAATTACAAAAAACACAGGAAACAAATAAGTAACTTGTTTTCAGAAATAATCATATATAATCCAGAATTCAAACAGTATGCAACTTCCTTTCAGTTCATTTTATATTTTAAGATATCCTTTGAAGCCCAAAAATTTCATTAAACCTCAAATGGGTACCGAAGTCATTAATGTAGATTATTAAAGCTTCTGATATAATGTTTCATGTTATAGGATCAGACAGAAACCTTCTTGCAGGAATTGACATACGAGCTATATATAATCTCAACCCTTTTTCCTCCAGTGGAAGCATCTCTATCCTCTTGCCCTCGTGATTCACATTTTACATGAGAAATGTTCAACTCTAGAGAAATGCATGTAGCTATAGTAATCACAAGATGCTAGATCATTGATATAGCTATTTATGGTGGGTGTGGTTTCAGAAGATTCAAATTATTGTGAAAAAACGCTTGCAGGTAGTAGTGGACCTATGTTTCAGAAGATGAAAATGATTATGTGTAGAAGTACGTTTAACACAAGCAAGATAGACTTGCTTCTACAATATCTCTGTCATGCTTCCTTCAGCCGAGGATAGCGAAGAATAATATTGCAAAACGAACGGTACTAGGAGTAGTTGAATTCTGAGTTGTGGTCTTACCTCCAAGTTACGAGTCGAAAGCTTTTCATCTAAAGTTGTTAGTTGGTCACTAACTGCAGATGTTGCTGCTAGTCGCATCTTTCTTCCCTGAATAAGAACAGAAGCTTGACCAGCTAGCAAATCAAACTGTGATTGTTGCCGTTTCAACTGCTTTTGTAATTCTAGAACTTCTTCTTTATAAGCTATCTTTGCCTCCCTAAGAGAAATTCATACAGTAAAAGCAAGTCATTTTATGTATAGAAGTACAAAACTATTTCCAATAGAAAGTTGAAATGTTTTTTTAGACGAGAAAGTTGAGACGTTAGTACAAACAATTTGGTAATAACATTCATATGAGAAATAGAAATATAATATGCAAATACCAAAAATCTTATTTTTGAACCATAGCAAAAAGGTTGACAACAATGTGCCTAGTAAAATACGAGGTCTTGCACAATAGTTTCAACAGGAGTTATAGGCAAATATCATATAGGTCAGTTTACCCAAATACAACTTACTCAACCTAAATATTTCAACAAAAATATCAACAAGCTTGAAAATGACATGAAAGATCCTTGGATCAATGTAGAATGTGTGTTTTGTACATTCCAAGAAGCTTTGCCATTTAGGCATCATAATAGAATCAACAAATAACTGCAAAACTTGTGAAAACACAAGGAGGAGACGTCATATATATTTTAAATCAAAATGATGTATGAAATAACAATAAGAACATTTTTTTTATGAGCACATTAAGAACATTATGCATATCCTGATATTGAATAGTGCCAAAAATTCAAGCAGCAAACAAGGTAACTACTAAATATATAGAATGGAATTGAAGCATGTTAAGTGCTCAAATCTTAGACAGTACAGATTAGAAAATGGCGCCGTCATACATATATACTGATGCATTTATGTAGCTAGTTGAAACCCAACCTGATATCAGCCAACCTCTCTTCAGCTCCAAAGACTGCTTCCTGGTTATCTTTTTTATCTGCAAATGCTGATATACTATTGAAAGCAGAATCTAAGTCCTCACCCTGAAAAGACAATCATTATACAGAGAATTAGGTTGGATATTAAGTAGATGTATAATTAGGATAACAATGCTTAGGCATAGAATCAAAGTCCTCAATTTATAATTCTGATTTCCAGCTTATAGAACCCTTTCTTTATACTAACGTTCATTTGCATCATCTATCAACTGTACTGTATTTTTTGTCCGTTTTTTTCCAAACCATTTCATGGAATTTAATAGAATTGTCCTTGCATAAGTCCACATTATGTTACATGTTTATCAAAGTTTTTTAGAACTTGCCTCAGAAAGTTGAGCAAGTCACCACAACATCTTTGAATTGACTATTACCACTAAACCCAGGAGAGGCCTTTCATTGAAGGTAAAAAATTAAGCTCTAGCGACATAGTCTACTAACAAACTCATTAGAAAAGACAGACTGAAAACACATATATTTTTGGGATCCAATTGACACTTCTGTGAATACAATGAAATGATTTGAACTGAAAAACTGGATATTGTACCAAGCAGATTAAATATTGAAATAGCCTGAGAGGTCTTTGGAATTTTCAGATTACATATTGAAAGGTCCTGAAAACGTTTTGCAATATTCATGGTAAGTCATTCAAGCCTACTCTATTTGGCTAATTTTCAAGCTACGTGAAAAAACAGCATGATAAAGTTTTCAATAATCTTTCTCTGACAAAACACTCAAGAATAGGATGACGGCATAACTGGCCCCCATCCTCTTTTCCCTCAAAAAGAAAAAAACACTCAGATACAAAGAAAAATCTTATGTCTCAAATTTGCCCTAGATGACCTCTGGAAATCATCATATGATATCAGATTGGTGTTTGCAATATTATTTCACAATTTTGTTACCCACTAAATATTTCGGTATTGAAAATAAAAAAGAAACTCTAGCATCATCAGCTTCCTTGTTATAAATTATACTTTCATTATATGAAGTCAGTAAACTAATTATTATCTTCATTCAGTAGCTAATTCTGAGCTTCTTACCTAATAAATAACATCTTTTGGCATGATAGTACCAAGATTTTATATCTCCTTAATTTCTATAACACTTGTGGTTAGCAGCTGTTAGATTTCATGTTTGCAAAATAGTGCGACGTTAACTCCTATTTAAAACATGAGAACTTCGAGCCCAAGGTTAACAAACTAGTGTGCTTCTGTTTTTCTACATTTATCTCCAGCCAACGAGAAACTGGAAGCCGCATGCAACATAAGCTTCAACTGGAACTCCAGGGAAAAGAGAGATTTAAGTATGCTTCAACTCTATTCCCAAACCAAGAGAATTGTACATCTAAATAGTGTCACACATAGATTTGTGTGATAGAAAAAGGCCCTTTCTGAATCCTGCAAATGGGTCTATGGCTAAGATCGATGGCTGAAGTTAGGCATCAGGAAAGATAATAGCCTACCACTAACCTGATATCAGTATAGTCTCTCTTAGCATCATTATATGCAGAACTGTAATTTAAACACCTGCTATTAAAGATAACCTATCATATATCTTAAGTTCATTGATAATCTGTAAGCATTCGGAGAATTTTCCACAAAAATGCAGCAACACGAGATTTGGATGTTCAAAAAATGACTTTCAAACTCCAAAGATAATGAACAAATACAATTCACTACCTCCAGCAGCTTCCCTTCCTTTTGAAATTGTTCATAACTGCAAGACAAAATTATCAAACTGAATAAATGAAAAAGAAAAATATAAGAAAATTTAATTGATCGAGCATATAGAAAAAAACAAAAGAAACAAATATATAATTAAAGGAAACAAAAGGGAAATTTCAAATTTAAAGAAGTTTCTTTAGTACAATTCCTGAAAAGTTTCCTGGTACTTGATCTTTTGTGATCATATCAAGACATAGAGGCTAGCCTCAAGGAGAAAGTAGAAAATTTAGTGCTTTCAAGAAGTGAAAAAAAACGATGGTTGCTTGTGACCCCTTTTCCTAAGACAGTTCTAAACAAAAGGGAAGAGCCAAGTTCTACAAATTTTCAGGGTAAACGTTATATTCTCACTGGTTCTAAGAACATAGATCCCGAGGCCCTCCAAATGTGTCCTAAGATTACAGTCACCAGGTACCTTCGCCACCACCTTCTCAGTCAATGACTATCGACTAATCTTGCCATCTCAACTCCAGCTTTCTCACTTACTTATCCCCTTCAACAATATCCAGCTTTTTGATCCCTAATGGCTTAGGTTGCAATGGATGGAAATTCAGATAAACATTACTGCATACCGAATCATCTTCGAATACCCAAACAACTCTTGATTTTAAATGCCACTTCAAAACTACTACAGTAACTTGGATCTGAAGGATATTTGCTGGGACTGCAAAATACTGATAAATATGACTCTCTTACTGTTATTCTATGATCATTATCCAGGCTTTTGATCCACAAAATAGGAATTATGTGACAAATTGTAACAATATCCAAATTGAAATTACATAATTTAAGCCGAAAAGGAAAACTATACAGGAGTATCCGTATGAAAAAGAACATCAAACTCAGAATGCACAGAGGAATATGCAACAAAAAAGAAACGAAAATGAATAATTACATAGAAAAATATTAACTAAGGAGCTAGAATTACTAGGTTTTGCTCCAGAGACCAGAATCTTCTATTATTACCGCTCATTTTGTTTTGTATATCTAAATACTTCGTCAAATCAAAAGGCAACCTCCAAATACCACAACTCCACATTACATTGCCCAGAATCGAAATTTTCAATTTGGTCAATAAAAAACCCTTGTAAAACCAATGCACAACATCCTCGCAAATGTCGAGATTCATCAAAAGAGGTAAATGATGGATAGGTTACTGAGCAAGCTCTGCGGGTGACAGGACGTTGGAGGGGCGAAGGTTAGAGCAGATCCAGTCGAGCAAAGGGCGGCAGTCGTCGTACTGGAAGGGCCACTCAAAGCTGTCCGGGTCGAGCTCGCCCTCGTAGCCGAGCTCCGCCAACACCTCGCACAGCCGAGCGCCGCTCATCTCGCTGTTCGATCGCCGGAGATCTACCGCTCGCGGGCGGCAACGGAAATCGTGGTTTGCACTTTTTGAGAGCAAAATGGCGGTGTCCCTTTTTATTGTTATGGGAATTCCTTTTTCAAAAATAGTTATCTTCTTCTGTCATTTATTAAATTATTAGCTATTACAGAAAAAAAGAAATCATAAAAAAAATAGTGCAACTATGTCATAAATATGGAATTCCGAGCGAACAAGAAAATATTTTTTTTAAACTCTGGTTCATTTTTATACTTTTAGATCTATATTCTAAATATATATATATATATAATTAATTAATCAACATAGAAATACATGTTAGCAAAAAAAAAAGTAAACTGATACAGAAGATATAAATGACGACATTGAAATACAAAGCATATTATTCATATCGAGATAAAATATTATTTAATATTATCATAAATAAAAAGTTGAAAATATAGGCGGGTTCCAAAAAAAATAATGCACAAAATTTATTAAGAAATTGTCGGATGTTTTTTTTTCTCTAGACAAATTATTCGATCGTAAACGCTTTCACTCGTAAATTCCGTAAGCTCGTTGTTAACACTGGAACAAATAGAATTAAATAGGTTATAAAGCATCCAGTTTTAAAATAATAATACCTCATGTCTCAATATTAATAAACGATTATTTATTATATGGAATAAGTAATTCGATAGACATAGCATTTTTGTTGTTAAATATATTGTTCTGTCGTCGAGCTATAAATGACCATAATAATACCTTGTTGTTGGACAAATTGAACGATAGAATAGGATGAACATAAAATGGTAGGTTACATAACTCATTTAATTAAACACTAAATATACCTCATTTTACAACTCGAATCTTTTTTTTTCTCGAAGTGATATTTTTTTTTATTTTTTTCTGTTACATACTGTTTGTTGAGTCTGTGTTTATTATTTAAAACTTGTGCTAGTCTAATCTTCGGGTGTAAGCAAAAATCGTAAACTTGAACATGATTAGATGCAATTTTTAAATTTATTGAGCTCTGATTAACATGTAGGGGATAATTTTATAAAAATCTTACACGAATATATAAATACACTGTATTATTGACTTTCTATTAAAATTAAATAAGAATGGTAACTTATATTAAAAAATAGTAGAATAAGATATATTTATTTCCATTTTAATATATTTCAACATATGTAATGTTATTTAATTAACATATAAATTATGCATATACATATTAAACAAATTATAAACTATAATTATATGACAGTTAAACTTATAACCATGTAATAACATTTTATATTCAATTAACCCATTTGAGAAGAAAATTATTGTTTTATATTTTTATTAATATAAAATCAATAAAAAAGAGTCGTCATCCTTTCAGCTGCGATTGTTTTCTCATAATGGTTTCCTAGACCTTGTACTTTCTTCTCTTTTCAGTGTTATTTATGTTATTCAAAATATATTAGGATGTTAATTATATTACCCAGAAGCTTATTATGTCGATTATAGATCAGAGCGTTAAGATAAACCTCCACATTAATGATGCTCTCTATATGATGGGAGGATCAATTCGCTAATGTGAAGACATTAATCATTGAACCAAGTAATTTATATGGGCTTAAGAAGTAATCAGTTTTTGTCCAGATTTAGATTTTGTTTGGCAAAGACCAAAAAAGTTAACCGCTCAATTGTTTATGTGAGAGGAAATGCTTGACGACCAAGCGTTTGGAGGCCAAACGCTTGGCCGCCAAACAGAGCCTTAGATCGGGGAGGAAGCTTTTAAATAGAGGTTGGGGATCCACTGACCCTTGCATTGTAAGAATTTGCACGATGAAAAATAAAACTTAAACAAATTTATAAATAAAAAAATATCATAAAAATATTATGAAACCGATAACTAATTAAGATTACACACACAAATATATATATATATATATATATATATT